>PVKP010002029.1:97405-130991 GCA_004027715.1 Plecturocebus donacophilus
GTTCCCCTCTTCCCGGGTTCGCTGCGCCCGCTGTGAAACTCTCCGTCCTCAGCGCTTCCAATTGCTGTTTTCCTTGTGGGGATGGGACCAGCCGAGCCCATCCGTCCCGTATACTCCGCACCGGGAAGCGCCGCGCTGGGTGCCAGCAAAACAGCCGCGCCGGCCAAAAGAGTCGCGCCGGCGACCCGCGTGGCTTCTCCGCCGGGAATCTCCTCGTCTGTGGGCAACAAAAACTCGTCGGAAAGTGCGGCGTCCACTCGTTCTCTGCGCTTTCGCTGGGAGCTACATTCCTGAGCTGTTGCTAGTCGGCCATCTTGGATCTCTCCCTCATAAATTATTAATAAATGGTTAAGCCATGGGGTGAGGATATATTGAGGTAAAGAATGTTTACATGACCTCAATTGATCACTCCACAAATTACTTAGTAATTACGAAAGGGAAAGTGTGTCTCTATAATGAAGAAGCACTAGTAGTGGAACAGCATGGCATCATAGCGTTCTGTGCCTCCTGATGTGATGTCGTGGGAGATGTAAGATATTGCCATCGTGCTGTTCATGCTGGAAAATTTTCATAAAGAAAGAATCAGAAGAATTCAGAATGTGGTACCATCTCCCAAGGCAACTGGCATGGACTCTTCAAAGAATTCAATGTTGTGAAAAAAAAAAACAAGGGAAGAGGAGAGTGGTTCTGGATCGAGGGAGCATAATGAGACCCAAAAAATAAAAAGCCAAATTTAATGCATGATTCTTGGTTGGTATTGTATGTGGCTGGGATAGGGAGCTGTAATGGATATTTTTTTCTTATAATTAGAGAAATTCAAGTATGATTCATACGTTGAATGACGTCATTGAATTAATGTTAATTTTCTTAGGTGCAATAATAGTATTATGATTGGTTATAAGAATGTTCTTGTTTTCGGGAGATGCATACTGTGGTACCTAGAGATGAAATATCGCTATGTCTGTGGTCTACAGTAAAGTGATTCAGCCAAAAGACAGAGTGTGTATGTATGTGTGCATGTTTCAAGCACTTTGTAAATCTGGAGGATAAGTATATGAGTTTTTTTCTTTCAACTTTTCTGTGAGTTTAAAATATTTCAAAATAAAAAATGTACATAATATATATTTTAAAATCATACTGCTAGTAAGTAGTGGAATCTGGGTTTGAATTTAGGTTTTAATGTAGTGAAAACTCATGTTTCACTCAAATCTCACAGTATATATTTGCAGAACTAGTTCATGTACAAAAAGAATACTTCTTTTCAAATCAGTGTTATTAAAATTTCTAAATATGAGCCCCAGGAAACTCAACCCTTTAAAATTTGATGATTAGAACATAAACATTTTGTACTACTCAAGGGCACATTTTCTAATTTTATTTTCAATGGGTATTATGAAAAGTAGTATGTCTTGCTCTTTGGGACCCTGTTTTTGGTGTACATAAATGCTTCCACTGCAATTCTTCTAAGGAATGCCTCTAGAAAACACCCATTTGTCTACTTGTTCTAGCTAAACATTTACAGGTTTGTATTTTCTTTGGTTGGTAGATAAGAATCAAATAAAGTTTAATTATACAATATTCATATGTAAGAACTTATATTCATATATAATACTGCTAAAAAGCAGATATCTCAGATTCACTGTGTAAATGGAACTTATAGCTGAAACTTACACAAGTCAGGAAAACTTGGTGGTGAAAAATCTTCATTCTAGTGGCTAACCACGCCTTCAGAGACACGCAATACAAAACTTAAAATCTGGGATCAGTCTTAGGGCTACTGGGTAAAATAATTCAGGTTGCTCAGTTTAATTGGAATTCCTGTTAATTAATACTTTCTTAGTATGTCCTAAATATTCCATATCCTAAAAAATTATTCACTGCCTATCTGAAATAAAAGTATAGGGAAATAGAGAGATGTCGGTCATAGGGAACAAAGTTTCAGTTATGCAGGATGGATTAGTTCCAGAGATCTAACATACAGCATGGGGATTCTAGTTAATAATACTGCATGTATACTTAAAATTTGCTAACACATAGATCTTTAGTGTTCTTACCATATACAAAACCAGTTAACTATGTAAAAAGTTGAGTGTATTAGTTTAACTGCACTGAGCAGTTTGCTATGTGTGTATCAAAACACCACACTGTACATCTTAAATATATACAATTTCAATTTTAATTTTTTTAATACAAAGATAAACTAGCCAGATGTGGTAGTGAGCACCTGTAATCCCAGCTACTTGGGAAACTGAGGTACAAGAATCGCTTGAATCTGGGACCCTAGGAGCCGAGATGGTGCCACTGCACTCCAGCCTGGTCAACAAAGTGAGACTCTGCTTTTTTAAAAAAGTAAAAGTGTGGCAGGGACCCAGTTTTGCAACCCACACTCCACCACACTGCCTTTCTGCTCTCAGGGAGCAGCCTCGTTAGCAGACGCCATGCTCCCGGGGTTTGAAGTGGGGATGGGGTGAGCAGTGTGCCTGAGGGCAGGTGTGCTGCTCATCCAGCGACAGTGAAGGTGGCAGGTGCAGCCTCAGGAACCCAGGAGAGTCTGACCACATCTTTGGATTCACACCTGCAGTGTGTCAGGTGCTGTGCTAGGTGTTTCACCTTTCCCACCCCTTGAAATCTGCACAGCTGGTAGTAGAGCAGAAGAGTTAAAAGTTAAGATTGTGGGATTGAAGTTTGGCCACATTATTATTAGCTGTGGTCTTTGGCAAATGATTTAACCTCTGAGATTCCATTTTTTTTCTTGTGTAAAATAATAACAATAATATCTATCTCATAGGTGTTGTTAGAATTCTATGTGAAATAATGTCTGCAAAGTACTCAGCAAAGTACCTGGTTATTATAAAGTCTTAATAAATGCTTTAAAAAGCTATTATTGTTTTAACTTTTTAAATTGAGTATCCATTCTATATTTTTACGTCCTGAGTCTGGAAACCCTTATCAGCTCATCAACCGCTGATGACTGGATTAGGAGCTGGGACTGAGGGAGAGGGTAGGGGAAGTTGTGGGTTGATTAGTGTAAGGAATCAATCACAAAATCCTAAAAATATTAATTTGGAAGACTGCCTTTCTACTACAGTTCTCTTTATCTGAATAGACAAAAGTCCTCAGAAATATCAGAAACATTTAAAAAGAAATGGGAGTTATATATATTATCATCCAAACTATGGTCCCACAAAATAAAAGAGATTAATAACTCAGGAGTCTAACAGTTTATTTTTAAAACATAGATTGAGACTACGTGTGAATTGATTACAAATACAGGTATTCCTTCGTATACAAACGTGTAAAGTCCTTTATATCCCTCAGTAAGTGTATAGTCTGCCATTTTATATATTTTTAAATATTGGTTATTAATGTAGCTATTTTAGTGGAAAGGCACCTGGTGTTTTACTGTTACTTTTGCTCTATGTTGGATTCTCTAGCACAAGGGTCCCCAGTGGTCTGTGGCCCGTTAGGAACCAAGCCGCACAGTAGGAGGCGAGCCAGCGAGTGAAGCTTCACCTGCATTTGCAGCTGCTCCCCATTGCTCGCATTACCGCCTGAGCTCCGCCTTCTGTCAGATCAGTGGGGGCTTTAGAATCTCATAGCAGCATGAACCCTATCGTGAACTGAGCATGCGAGATCTGGTTTGCTCTTTATGAGAATCTAATGCCTGATGATCTGTCACTGTCTCCCATCACCCCCAGATGGGACCGTCTAGTTTCAGGAAAACAAGCTCAGGGCTCCCACTGATTCTATATTATAGCGAGTTGTATAATTATTTCATTATATATTACAATGTAATAACAACAGAAATAAAGTGCACAATAAATGTAACGTGCTTTAATCATTCTGAAACCACCGCACTGGTCTGTGGAAAAACTGCCTTCCACAAAATGGGTTCCTGGTGCCAAAACGTTTGGGGACTACTGCTCTAACATATTAAGAAAGTTTCTAATTCACCATAAGTTTCTTTGTTAACTAGAAACTGAATATCAAGTGCCTTTTCAGCCTTTATGGATATGATAATACAGTTATTTTCCTTTATTTTCTTTATGCAATCAGTAGAATTAGTACATTTCCTAATTCTGAACCATGTCTTTATGCCTGGGTTGATATTCCAGCTTTGCCATTAACTACCTGCCACTAATTCGCAGTGTAATTTTGGGCAAGTCCCTTAACCTTCTGTGTTTCTCTCTCTCTCTCTGAGGTGGCATCTTGCTCTCTTGCCCAGGCTGGAGTGCAGGGGCACAGACTCAGCTCATCACAACCTCTGCCTCCCGGGTTCAAATAATTCTCCTGCCTCAGCTTCCTGAGTAGCTGGGATTACAGGCACCCACCACCGTGCCCAGCTAATTTTGTATTTGTAGTAGAGATGGGATTTTTCCATGTTGGTCAGGTTGGTCTCGAACTCCTGACCTCAGGTGATCCACCTGCCTCAGCCTCCTAAAGCGCTGAGATCATAGGCGTGAGCCACTGTGCCCAGACTGTTTCTCTTTTATAAGATGGAAATAGCATTGTTGTGAAGAATAAATGACTTAACTGGTGTAAACTAGTTAGAATAGCCTGGCACCATGTAAGAATAGCCTGGCACTTAGTAAGCACTATGTATGGCTTAGCTGTTATTTCTATTTTTAGATAAGAATGAGCTAAATTGTGTGTGTATGTGTGTGTGTGTGTGTGTGTGTGTGTGTCTGTTACCTCTGTCAAGTTTGGTGTTAAGGTCATGCTAGCTTCATAAAATAAATGCAAGAGTTTTAATATGAAGCTGTTAATACTGAGGCTCTGAAATATTTAAAATAACATAAGAATTACCTATAAAGCCATTTAACCTTGGGGCTTTTACAGACAGTATGTCTTTGTTTAACTTTTCAATTTCTTCCATGTTTATTGGTCTGTTTGGATTTTCTTTTAATTAATTTCAGTAGTTCATTCTTTCTGAAAAATCTACATTTTCATATTTGTTAGCATAGGCTTCTTTATCATATACAAGAGGCTGTACATTGTAGCAGCTAAGAATGTGGACTCTGAAGGCTGCTGTATTTGAATCCCAGCCTTCTCACTTACTAGATAGGTGATCTTGGGTTAATTACTTAACCTCTTCCCATCTCAATTATTTTATGTGTAGTATTGAGCTAATAAAATACCTCATAAGACCATTGTGAGATTTCACACACAAATGCTTATTGGTTTATTTGCTTATTGTTTGTGAGTATATGAATCCCCTACCCCAGCAACTCAAATTGTTCATTATTGTATTTCTAGCACACAGAAGAGTGCTTGGCACATAGTACGCACACGTATGGGTAATAGCATGATTTAATTTTGATTTATTTTCTCTAACCTAGGAGTCATTTAGAAGAGTACAATATTGATAAATTTCCAGTCCTGTGTGCATTTTTAATTGCAAATTTATCATTTTTTTAATATCATTATGAGAGAATGTAGCCTGTTGGCCTGAGAACTTATTTAACTTTTCTTTGTGGCTGTTTATTTTACATGTCTTATGGGCATTTGAGTAGAATATTCTCTGTAGGGTTTAAATATATTAATCAAATCAAGCTTTTTAATGATGTCATTTAATAATTGTGCATTTAAATTTTTTTGGTTTCCTTGATCAAATTGTAGAAGAAATGTGTGAAAGTTTCCCACTTTAATTATGTAAAATTTTATTTTGTTCTTTCGAAAACGTTTTTGCTTGTTTCACTGCTATTATTTTGTTTCACTGCTACTATAGTTTCCTTTTAGACTTTATGCTTTTTTCCCATTTAATGCACTTTTCTTTGAATTCTACCTTTTTAATCTTAATATTGCCTTTCTTGTATTAATTTATCAATATTCCTTGTTATTTAATTGACAATGTTTCAGGGTCTTTTATATCTCTTGCAAACAGTACATGCAGAATGTTTTTTTCACTCTATCTGGTAATCTTTGTTAATTGAGAAATTACCATTTTATATTTACTATGTAATCAGTATGTTTGATCTAATTCTTATTATCTTATTTGATAGCTTTTGTGGTATTTTCCTTTTTTATACCTTTTCTGAATTTAGTATAATGATACCATTTTTCCTTGGACATTTTCTTTTCTTCTAGTAATTTAGAAATTCCGCATCCTATTTTTTTTTATCCTATTAGTGGTTATTTAATACAGTCACTCAGTCAGGAGAAATTGTCAAACATGGCAATATTCTCAACTGAGAAGCCAACAAAGAGTTTGAAAATATTATTGATGAGTTGAAGTTCATTTAAAACCAGGAAAGTAAAAGTATAATAAATTCTGATTTGGATATGAATAAAAGTTTAAACTTAATGTGATTTTTAATATTCCTATGTTTCATTTTCAATATTACTTTAATGTTCTGGAGAAAAGAAAGTAGCTATTAAAAATAAAACCACTCAAGATTATGTATATAGGGACATATTTTGCCTCTGGCTCCCTTAGGGCTCTGCATGGCGTGGGTTTTCATTTAAAATTTTGATAAAGTCCTCATGGATTTTATGTATTAGCATTGATTTTTTTAAATGTTGCATTAAAATACTATTTATCTTGATTACTGAGGTTTGTGGTGTTCCCCCTTAAAGTCTGCATCTGAGGCGAGTGCCTTACTTCCTTGACTCTAATCTCTGCCTAGTTTCAGAATTAAATGTGGTGTTTACTCTTGGGTTTTGGCAGCTAACCTTTATCAAGTTAAGGGTGTTTCCTAGTTTTACAAGAGTTGATTTCATAAATGGGTGTCAAATTTAATAAAAACTTTTTTGGGCTTCTCTTAAGTTTACATGAATTCTCCTTTAATCTTTTCTGACAGAGTCCCAATCACTGAGCCTGACTTGCATTCTTGGGACATACCCTACTTGTCCTATTTTAAGAGACACCAATCCCATTTTTAATAAGTTACAGAAGTCAATTAATATTTTTACATCTATATCTATATATGATATTGCTTATTTCCTTGAGAGTTGTTTTTTTCAGGATTATGTCCCATAAAATGAGTTACATGGCTTCCCACATTTATATATGCTTTAGAACAGTTGTAAAAGAAGGAACTAACTGTTCCTTAGAGGTTTGGTAGGAATGACCTATGAAATTGCCTGGGCATGGTTCCATTGGGAGGGTGGTGGGGAGGGAAACTATAATTTCAATTTCTATTACTCAGGTTATCCATGTCTTCTTGAGCCAATTTAAAAAATTTATATTTTCCTACAAAATTGTCATTTTCTATTTAGGCTTTCAAATTTATTGGTATAAAGGTGAATCTGTTTTTCTCCTACAGTGTAAATTTTCCATCTCTCTAGTAGCTTTGCATTTTTTATTCTTAGTATTACTTTTCTCTTTTAGTTTATTGATTAACTTTTAGTTTTCTTTCATTAATTTCTTATTTTTGGCACATACAGTTGACTCCTGAACAATGGGAGCGTTAGGGGCACTGACGACCTGTTCAGTTGAAAATCTTTGTGCAACTTTTGACTCCCCCAAAACTTAGTTACTAATGGCCTACTGTTGACAGGAAGCCTTATTTATAACATAAATAGTTGAATAACACATATTTTGTGTGCCATATGTATTATATACTCTAGTATGAAAACTTTTGTGCATTCTAAGCCTTTTTACATTGAATTCTATATCTGATAGGAATATCCTGCAACTACTTTCTTTTAGTCAGTATTTGTGTTTGTCATGGAAAATTGAGATTCTGGATTGTATTTTAAACTTCATATATTAAAATACAGAAGAATGTGTATCTTCCCTTTCATGTTAGAAAGAGAAAAAAATAAAAATATATACAAGAATTTGCTTGCATTTGCATTAAGTACTAGAAGGTACACAAAAAACTAAGTTTGTACTTGACTACATATTTTGGCCCAATCCTGATTGCTGAATGTTAAAAATTAGTAGATAGTTAAGCTCAAGGCTGAAGCAAAATATCAGCATCACAAAGCAATCCTCTGGGATTCAAGAAAATATATATAAACATACATATAAATGTTTAGTTGTAATGACAATTATATTATTAAAATGTATTAGTCACATTTTAAAAGTATGACACTATAGTCCAGAGACAATAAGTCTTTTTTAATCACTGTAGCTGTTAGGAGAACATATACTGAACATGTTAAATACCAAATAGTTTTATTCTTCCAACCAAAGTTATTATAGGAACAAGAGGCTTTTTAACCAGGTCTGGCAGTGTAAGGTCCTGCTGTTAGCTATTGCCACTGTGCTATTAATTTTGCTGTCATCTCTAATAGTAAAAAAATAAAAATAAAAATAAAGAGAATTCTGGATTTGAAGATTTGGTACACTTTAAATGATGTGACCTCACAGAATCTATATATAGACTTCAGGTTATTATCTTCAGTTGTAATTTGTATTCTTAAAATACTCACTGAGAAAACATTTGTTAAACATTGGACTTAGAAATGTAGCATTAGAACAACAAAATTGGCTTTTAAGATAATAAATTGCCTGTGAATTTCCATCTTATTTCAGCTTTTGCTTTATGCACTTCAATTTCAGAAACTTCTCTAGGGGAAAATAATAAATGACATTGAAGTGAGTATTTGGTTTCTGAGGCTCCACAATACTGAAGGCCATGTGAAATCTAAAACATGTACATTAGCTAAATTCTGAGGCCCAAGAAAAACCTTGGTGCATCATCACATAAAACTAATAAAAGTGAAACCTTATGTATGTATTATTTATTAATAATGTAAAAAATACTAAAATATTTTAAAAGTTAACTTGCTTCACTTACTTATAAAAATATGCTTTTACTTGTTTAAAGCACAGTTACTTATTTACTTGTTAAAAAAAAAAAAAAGGACTGCCTTAATCTATACTCTCAGTCCTAAGAATATCAGTACAATCTTTATCATAATGGGTATAATGATTGGGTTAGTCCTAATAATGAGATACTAGTAGATTATTTATCACAAGATTGGTGACTAAAATTTATTTCTAAACCAAAATTTACAGTATCATGATGAGTAAGCATGGTTTTCTATAACAAACATTCTAAAAAATCTGTTCCTATAGTAAACTACATTAGGTCTCATGGTCTCAAGGTCAAGGTCACAGGTCAACCATCTTTGGGATAATTAAACTGTTAAACATTGTCAGAAAGCTCATTTCCCTTTGTTGTAAATAAACTCAGACACTCAATTTTATGTTGGCAAGATATACAATTAAGCATAAACCTGACAAGAAAGAACCTTCAACTTACCTTGCTTGACTAATGTTTATTTTCTTAGTGTCTTTAAGTTAGATGTTTTGTAAATACTTTCAGTTTTTGCATTTATTCCTATTATAGGAGGTAATGACTAGTTCACCACTTTGCATTCATTTTCATAGAATCTATATTAATAGTCTCCCTTATTTTCAAGGTTCTTCATCCACTAAATTGCCATTTGAGACCTATGGCCTCTGGTGTCAGCTTAATTTTAATCAAGGATAAAATAGCAATAAATGGTAATTGTAATGTTTTATTTCCACAGCTTGTGATATCTATTTTATACCTTGATTTAAAAACTTTCTGAAATATTCTTAACAAATATATCTCCTGTAAATAGCTTGTAGCTGGATTTATTTTATACAGTCTTAGAGCCTCTTTCTTTTCATAAGCTGGTTACATTTATATTATATATTTACCAATTACATTAAGGATCGTTCCTCCAATTTTAACATGTTTACTTCCTACTTATCACAATTTATAGCTGTTTTTTTTAAACCCCTTCTCCTCCAACCACTTTCTTGCCTCTTATTGCAATTTTAGTTTTCTTTAATCCAACTTTTTGTTCCATGAGTTTGAAATTGCCAGAACGACCTGTGACTATATCACATTTATAAAAATAATTAACTAGACATCACACATTTTAAAAAGCCTGATTATTAAAGTAGAAAATAACAATAGGTGATTTGAATAGCAGAATAGACACAGCTGGAGGACAAATGAACGAGCTTAAGACCAAGACCAGAAAACATCCAAGGGTGCAGCAAAGGGATAAAAAGATGTTAAATCCGAAGAAAAAGAAAAAAGTTAAGAACGATTTCTAATGACTGTTTTTTGTATAGGGAAAGGGTGCCTCCTATATTCTGGTCATGCTCCAAACATCCCAACTTTGGTCTAGTTGGAATTCCAGGAGGAGGGAGGCAATAGTCACAGAATCAGTAGAAGAAAAATTCTAGAATGAAAGAAGACTTTTGTTCCCTGGCTAAAGGAACCCATTGAGTGCCAAAAATGACACAAAACCCCACAACCAAGAACAAAATCTTTATATCTAGATACAGTACAACAAAATTTTAGAACATCAAGAAATAAGAGAAAATCCCAACAACCTCCAGGGAGGAAATTTTAAAGTCACACTAGAAGACCAGTAGGTTTCTCATCAGCAGCATTAGATGGAAGATGATGGGGAAACATTTATAAAACCACCATAATCTTGATGAAAAAGGAAAAAATATAGGCCAGTTACATTTATTAACACAGATGCAAAAAAAAAATAGTAAGCAAATGCCATCAAACAAAAATGAGAATTTATACCATAAGAGATGTATTTTATATATCAACTGAGAGACAGTAAGTAGTCTGATAATACCAAGGTTGGAGTAATGTGGAATAGTGGAAATTTTATATGTTGCTATAGGATTTTAAATTGGTAAAGTCCCATATGGAAAAATTAAGGTTATCTAATAAGGTTGCAGATATGCATATGTCATGAGCCAAAAATACTGGTAGTAGGTGTATAGCTTAGGGGGAATCTCTTGCACATATGCACCAGTAGATATGTACAAAAATGTTCATAGCACCATTGTAACTAATAACAGTAAAGAATTGAGTAAGGACAACACAGATGTCCTATGATAGAAGAATGTAGAAATAAAGCGAGGCATAGCCACACAACAGTATATATTATAGAGAGTGAAAAAATCGAATAAACTGCAACTCTTTGCAAAAGCATAAGGTTAAAAAAAAACAGTAAGTGAAGAAAACTATTTATGTCATGGCCTCATTTTTATAAAGTCCAAAAACAATAAATTTAAATATAATGTTTACAGATGTATACATCTATGGTAAAACTGTGGGAAAAATGCAAGGAAACAGTAAACACAAATTCCCAGATTATTTTTTGGGGTAGTGACAGTGGGAAGAGAGAGAGATCAGGGGTGAGGTCTGGGCAGGAACACATGGACAGTTTCAATATTATTGGTTATATTTCAGTTTTTTAAGTTTGGTCTCCCTTACAAGTATGTTCTTATTAATAATTACCCCAAATTCAATATCATACATCATGCCTTTTGTATGTACATATACACACATATATATACAAAAGAAAAATATATATGAAATAGCACATAAATAAAAATAGTTTTAAGTGGTTCTGAAGGAAAATGACATTGACCACAGAATGTCATACCCAAATAAAGTGGGAATAATGACATTTTCAGACATGCAACGACTCAGAAAATGTATCATCCACAGAACCTTCCTAAGGGAATTACTAGGATATGTTCTCCAGGAAGAAGAAAAACAAGAAGAGAAGGAAGAATGTTGGAATGTAAGAAGCAATGTGAGCAAACGCATTAGTAGATGGCTATTATGAAGTATAAGTAAGAGGGGATTTGGAAAATTAATTATCTGAAACAACATGTAGTCATCCCTCAGTACCCCCAGAGGAACTGTTTCCGGGAACCCCCACAAATACCAAAATCCATGGATGCTCAAATCCCTGATACAAAATTGTATAGTACTGTATTAGCCTACACCCTATACCATCTTCCAGTATACTTTAAGTCATCTCTATTTTACTCGTAATACCTAATACAATGTAAATGGTATGCAAATCATTTTATGTTGTATTTTTATTTGTATTATTTTTATTGTTGTGTTATTTTATTTTTTCAAACATTTTAGATCCATGGTTGATTGAATCTTCAGGTATGGAACCTGCACATATGGAGGGCAAACTATTCAGGTGAGATCAATAATATAATGGGTGGAAGAGAGAGGGAGCAAAATGAAGTAAATTATTTTTAGTGAGACATGATATAAATGATGATTTTAATTCTGTGTGTGCCTCGGCTTTTGGTTAGAGATGCCAAAGTCCCCCCAGAAGTACTTACCTATCAGTGAGGGGATTAGTCACATAGGTGCTAATGGAGGGAAAACAACTGAAAACCTTTCTGTGGTCACATGCCCCATATCCCCACCACAGCATTTCCTATGATTAAACAGATACCTGGAGCCTGCTGTGAGGTATTGTACATGGAATGCCCTGTCAGGATAACCCCAGGTCAAGCTGGAGGATCACTGGACTCACATCATCAGGATCGATCCTGGACCCAGGGCCACCTCCTAAAGCCAAGGGGTCTGTCCCAGAAACACATTAGACACAGATTCTGCTCTAACCCTGGGGAGAACAGCTTCAGTTATATTGGAAGAGCCATTTTTTCCCACCTTCCATTTTTCAACAGGTTAGAATTGCAAGGAGCAGACCTTTAAAATCATTAGGAATTTCTTAGTGATTACAAATGTATGCTTATCTCTCATCCTGCATTTTTCATTTCACTGAACAAAAAGCTAAAATGTCCAGCTGGAAACCTGGCAGCTGGGGTGGTCAGTGTTTACTTAGTTTCAGGAAGCCCCTGAGTCTGTGCACCACCACACTAACCATTTCATGGGGGACTGTTCCTCCTTTGACCCTCCTGTTTCGTAACATTCTCCTAGTACAGCTATAGCAATACTGCTTTATTCATTCTCCACTTATTAAATGTGGCTCTGTACAGAATGTACATTTTGCTGGATTGGAGTGGATTGATGCTGACAGGGTGAACTTGGAGGAATGCAGAAGTCAGTGACTGAGACCTCAGAGTCCAAGGTAAAGTAGATCAGATTCTGATTTTACACACAGCACTCGAGAGGCCTCTGAGAGCCACCAGTGGCCTGGGAGTCTTGTCTTGCAGTCCTCAGCCCAGCATTGGCCAGGATCTATTATAGCAATACGGCTGGAGAGCTTAAAAAGAATCGGCTGTATCTTTTTTTCTGGGATTGAATCCATTTTTAGAAAGGTTTTGCTTCTGGGTTTTGAATATATTTAGAATCACATAAAGGCCTTACATAGACCCTGCAGTTTCATGAAAAAAAAAAATCACTGGTGGCAGCCCATGGGAAGAGGTGGCACCAAGAACTCCCGCTCACAGAGGAGCATTTTGAAACAATTTTGTCTTCTGGGTTGTTGTTTTGGTTTTGTCTTTTGTTTTTACTGTTTACATTTTTAAACTTTGCTTTCTGCTGCTATCCAAGTGGAATTAGGGATAAAGCTGAATAATTGAAGCAAAATATAAATTCTCACACAGTTGAATTTGTGCCCTGTAGTTTATACCCACTGTTTGTTCCTTGATTTTTTTCTAATAAATATATTTTTCAAATAATTTCCCTTAAAATGAGTTCTATTTTAAATATACATAAAGGTTAGACAGTTTGTTCCATACACAAAAAAGGCGAGAACCTTTTTTTTTCATTCTGCACTTTTTCTAGCACAAGAATAGTGTCTGATACATAACAGTGCTCAATAGTTGTTAAATTAGTGAATAAGCTACATATTTAAGAAAAAGTTTTATTTGTTGAATACATTTTGTAAAGAAAATAATCACTGCCAAATTTGTTTAATTTTGATTTTCTGGATTGAATTTTCTTGAAGAAGTGCCGCCTAAATAAAGTGCTTCATTTTTAAATATAACAATGTGTAATTTACAGCATTACCACAAACTGGGAGAAGGTGTATGAAAAACAGTCTCAAAGATACAGTATTACTTTTATGACTACAATGTAAATGTAACATTACAACAATAGAAGTAGTACAAAAACTTCCAATACATGCATTTTTGGAATTTTAAAATTTATAATTTGAGAATGTTTTGACTTGATTATGTTGGAGAAAGGCTCAGAGTTAGAATAGGGTAGATGATTGGGGGGAACTTTTCCAAGGAAGGACTCTAGAACAGAGAAAGAAAAGGATTTGGGGACAGCAGAGCCTAGAGCTGTCAATATTTTCAAGATGAATTTTGTGAACTAATCTCATGTTCAGAATGAGTCTCAATATAAGATGATACAGTCACATACTGGTTTTCCTCCCACTACCCATCACTTCCTTGTGTATTGTGCTAACCCTGTCACGGTCATTACAGTAAATACTGTTATTAGCGCCGATGAGAGGATGAGTGACTGACTTGCTCACCAGAGCTGACTGTGTACCTCTCTTTCCAGCTCCATGTTCAGTGAGGTCATAGTGGTGGCCTGAAATCAGCCATGGTGGGAGTACTTACCAGAGAAATTAGCAAGTGCTAAAAATTGGGGCTTCTCAAGAAAAATTTTTTCACAGAGCTGGTTGTTAAACATTTACCAGCACATCACTAGACTTATATTTACTTTTGTCCTGATTTAATATGTACTCCTTTTATAAAAATTATCCTGAAATTACAAGTGATGAACACTGACAAAATATTGGTGCCAGGTTATAGATACTTTTTTGTTGTTGTTGTTGTTTTGTTTGTTTTTGCTTCAGGAATACTTTTAACTCACAAAGATTTTAAAGAAATTAAGGAGATAACACTAACTAGTTTGTTCACAAATAACTTAAAAAGCTGCTGCAGGATCCCATTCACCTCCACCTCCTTCACCCTTACTGTGTTTAGTGCCAGCTGCTGGCAAGTACTGACACTTTCGGCAGCTTGGTCTTTAGCAGCCTCTTGGTTCAGCATCTCCTAGTCATTCACCATGTACACGGGGGTATTTCCTAACAAGATTCAAAGGAAGTGTCAGTAATGCCACCTCGTTTGGCGAGGTGACAGAAGAGTTGCCTAAGAGCTGCTGCGTTTTGATATCTCAGGATAGAGGAAGTTGATATTGTGAGAAATACACAGTTTTTTAATATTACCGATTTAGTTTAAATAACGGAATAGAAGAATTCACAAGAAAATCTGTACCTTAAAAGAGAACAGCTGACCCAACAATTAGAAGACTTAAGTGAATAGGAAATGTCGGTAGGGTCCCTAAAAGTTGAAAATGTGACTTAATTGGCTCTTACAGGAATTGGTTCACAGTTTGCTGAACAGACAAGACATCATTAACCATTGTTTTTTTTTTTGAGACAGTCTCACTCTGTTGCACAGGCTGGAGTGCAGTGGCACAATCTCAGCTCACTGTAACTTCCACCTCCCTCCTGGGTTCAAGCAAGTATCTGCCTCAGACTCCCAAGCAGCTGGGATTACAGGCACCTGCCACCATGCCCAGCTAATTTTTGTATTTTTAGTAGAGATGGGGTTTCACCATCTTGGCCAGGCTGGTCTCGAACTCCTGACCTCATGATCTACCCACCCCTGCCTCCCAAAGTTCATTAACCATTTTAAGTCTATTAATATTTTATAATCTCAATCACTTTTAATCAACTAACAGCAAAATGAGGGCTTTGTCCTTCGCCTGTGTGGTTTTACAAATTTTAGCCATTTTTGAAGAACATCAAGATACACAAATTTGGGGATCATGGATTCTAAACAGGGCTAGCCTTCACAACAAACAGAACTGATGGCCACTGCTCAATGGTCCTGAGACCTGGTCATCAGGACCAGATCTCGATGCATGAGCCAGGTGTTGTGGCACAGACCTGTAATCTCAGCTACTTGGGAGGCTGAGGCAGGAGGATCTCTTGAGACCAGGAGTTTGAGGCTGTAGTGAGCTGTAATCACAGCTGTGAATAACCACTGCACTCCAGCCTGGGCAACACAGTGAGACACCCATCTATAAAAAAATTTAAATAAAAAATTTAAAAAGAAAAGCATACATGACTTCAAGTAGCTCTCTTATCCCTCAAGAATTTCACTGTCAAAAAGGCAGTAAATTTGTGTTTAACTTAGTTGGACAAGAAAAGATTTGCTGCACGTTTCATAATTTGGCTCAGAGAAAACCGAATTTCATCTGAATGCCATCTGTCATCTCCTGAAAAACAGATGAAGATGCAGGTTGAGGTTCTAAAGTCAGTCTGAGAATGGGTGAGCAGTACTCTACATAGAATAGTTGAACAAGCCAGGCACGGTGGCTCATACCTGTAATCCCAGCACTTTGGGAGGCCAAGGTGGGCGGATCATCTGAGGTCAGGAGTTCCAAACCAGCCTGGCCAACATGGCGAAACCCCGCCTCTACTAAAAATACAAAAATTACTCAGGTGTGGTGGCAGGTACCTGTAATCCCAGCTACTCGGGAGGCTGAGGCAGTAGAATCACTTGAACCTGGGAGGCAGAGGTTGCAGTGAGCCGAGATCACACCACTGCACTCCAGCCTAGAGGACAGAGTGAGACTCTGTCTCCACAAAAAAAAAAAAAAAAAAAAAAAAAGTAGTTGAACAAACTACCTCCTTGTCCTTGAGACTGTAGTCATACATTCTAATAATTAGTCTTATACTGCATTACTATGTGCCCAGCATTGCCCTTTGGGCTTCATATTGATTAACCAAGTCAATCCTCAGACCACCTGAGATGTGTGCATTGAGTATCCACCTTAAGCAAAGTTACCTTACCTCTCTGCACTTCAGCTTTTTCAAGTGAAGAGCAGAGAGTTAAACTATTAAGATGGCAGAAAGCTTGTGGAAGTTGAGCCTACATAGTCTGTTTCCAGAGTCTGTGCTAACCTCTACTCTTACTAGTGCTCTAAGTCAGGTAGTCATGAATACAAATAAGCATTACTAATAACTACATTTCTTAAGGTTGGAATGGACTTTAGAAGTATCTAATCCATAGATGCCCTGTATTTAGTATCCTAACTTGTGGTAAAACATTCTCTGCTTATTCTGTTAAATGACAGGGAAGTTCTCCTCCAGGAAGTAGTTAATTATATAACCAGATATTTTTGATTGTTAGAAAACTTCATTTAAGACAAAAGTTTTCTATCTCTGTATAGCCTCCCACAAGACAAATCCCTCCCACAAGTCAACCTGGAAGGGCCTACTTTTGGGGATAGTTGTCACATGTCTCTGTGGTCACCCACTTTATAGGATAAACATCTGCAGTTTCCTGATAGTTCTTCTTTTTACATTGTATTAAGACCTTTTGTCATTGTTCACTCTCCCTCTTAAAAATGAGAATTCTTGAACAGGATGTGAATTTGGCCAGGAGGACAATGATCTCTCTTCAGCTGGGTGCTGTTTTTCTATTTATGCAGCCTAATGCACAGATTTTAATCAATATTATATTTCTTGTTCACCCTAAGATTTAAGTCTGCTAATATCATCAGGGCTTTTTCATGTGAATTGCGATGAAAATTGATCTCCATTTTGTGTGTAGTCAGGTTTTTCATTTTAGTCCCAAATTCAGGATGTTACCTGTACCCTTGTTAAAGTCTATTTTCATAGTTTTGGCTGGCATTAGGCTCTGTTGAAGGTTTTTTGAATCTTAGAATTTCACAGAATTTCATGACACTGCAGCATTGAGAGTTTAACATGTACCTATGGGCCTTTTGAAACCAAAATGAATTGGGGAGGTGTGGAGCACAGGTGAAGAAGTGCCTCCGGAGACTGAGTCAGTCCCCTATGGGTATTTTCTTATGTACTGATGCATTGCTAGGATTCTTGGGAAGAGTCAAAATTGCAACCAGGAATAATGTGAGCGTGAGCATTCACCATTTCCAAGAGCCTTAATAGGAGCTGGCAAAATGGTGACTTTGAGAATGGAAGCACTGCAGAGCCTAGTTTGTTTTTCTTTCCAAACATGCTGATAAGTGAAATGATGAATAATTTGGCTGTTAAAAGCAGCTATCCCAGAACAGACAATCACAGTTTGCCATTTACTGTATTTCTTAATTCTTCCTTATTTTGTACTCACAAATCTTAGAGAGGCTTGTTTCTCTGTCTTCCATGTTCTAGATCTGAGCATTAAGAACTACAAGGACACCGTCCTAGGCAACCTTTCATCTTCAGGGTTGCCTAACAGAAGGAAATAATCTCTGTATTTATATTGCTAGATAGTTACGATAATGTAATGGTACTTCCTGGGACAGTTTCTTTTTCTTTTTGACAAAAATGCATTTCTTGAAGTAGGGCGAAAAGGATCTGTTCAATGTTTCCAGGATTCTTTACTAATTATACCATGATACACACACATAGACAATCAAGACACTGGTCCCGAGACTCCAAAAGTAATGCTCTCCCAAGCCTGTTTTTGCTCCATGCTGACACCTTCTAAATCAGTCTTGGGACCACCCACAGAGCTCACTGATACTCATAGCCAAAGGGTAATGAGGTTGGGAAAGAAAAAGTTGTCTCTTATTCCTCTTAAATGTGCCATGACTTTAATCTTTTACATATATTAAAATTCATCATACAGCAAAGTTAAATCAGTAATCCTGCTCTCTCAACAGCAACTTAATAATTTTCTACCGCTGAGAGTACATGTTAAAGAATCAATTCTTATTTACATTTAATGTTTCCAATAACAGATTAGGCTTATGGTGCCAAAAACTTAAGGAGAATAATGTGGTAATGGAAGAAGAAGAATCATAGAATCGCAAAATGTCAGAGTTGGAAGAGACCTTAGAGATTTTCTGGTACAATGTTCTCCCCAACAAGGAAAAAAAAACAGGCCAGGTGTGGTGGCTCATGCCTATAATCTCAACACTTTGGGAGGCCGAGGTGAAAGTACTGCTTGAGTCTAGGAGTTTGAGACCAGCCTGGGCAACATAGTGAGACCCCCATCTGTACAAAAAAATAGAAAAAATTAACCAAGCGTGGTGGCATACACCTGTGGTCCTAGCTACTTGGGAGGCTGAGATGAGAGAACTCCTGAAGCTCAGGAAGTCGAGGCTTCAGTGAGCCGTGATTGCACCACTGCAGTCCAGTCTGGATGACAGACAAGACCCTGTCTCAAAACAAAACCAAACAAACACCAAAAAAACAAAAAAGCCAGGAAAGGTGCAATGATTTGCATAAAGTCACAAAGAACGCCTGTGTTAATCTTCCAAAAAAGTCAATAGAAGTAAAATGTCAATATTTCTAGACCAGAGATTCTCAACATGGGCAATACTGACATTTTAGACCTGATATTTCTTTTTTGAGGGGTGGTGGAGCTGGTCCTGGGCATGGTAGAATGCTTAGCAGCATCCTTGGCCTCTGTTCACCAGATGCCAGTAGCCTCCCTGCAAAGTCACAACAATCAAAAATGTCTCCAGACGCTGTCAAATGTCCCTCAGAGAAGGAAGCAAAATGGCTATCTGCTGGGAGCCACTGGACTTGACATCGTCTAAAAAGCAAAGTTCTAGGCCTTATTCCAGGATAACTTAAGAGGCTAAGGATGGTATTAATATAAATCATATGTGGTTCACAGAAGTCTTTGCTACTAGAAATTGTTCACATTAGCTTTTATGCAATGGTAGCCTACAACATCATGGACATGAAATAGCTTAATAGTAACACCCTTGCACTGCATCTTACTAGGACATAACCAGTATTCTGGTGCTTTCCAGAGAGGAAAAGCCATCTCAGCTTGGATCCCATAAGAAAGCAAATTTTCTCACCAAAAGGGATTAAAAACTCCACCCCTATACACCTGCACTTCCCAGGCCATGGACTATGATGGTTGCAGCACTCAAAAAATGCTGCTGACACACTGTCAAAGGATATTCTCAGATGAGAGCACTAGATATGGAGTCCTGAGCATTATTTATTGATGTAGAAAATTGGCATTTCACAGAGCATTTTGAGGGAAACTAAAGACTTCTGTGGACATCAGTTAACAGGAAATCAGAAGGGGCCCGAAGCCTTCATTTTGCACAAGGGCATAAGCAGAGGTTGAGATCAGAGGCCGGAAGTACTGTGGGCTATCCAAAGAAAAGGAGCACACACCAGATGCAGCAGAGCGAGGCTCCATCCTCACCATCACTCACTGCTTAGTGAGGAGGTGCACCAATGGCTGGCAGGACCCCTGCAGCCAACCTTCTCGGTGCCCTCTGCCTGCCTCTGATGTTGAGCTGCAGCAGTGGACAACTCACTCTCAAGTGGATAGACCTTGTAAATACAAGATCTTTACAGAGGATCTTGTCTGTAGGAGCTGGCTTCCTTTATCCTCATGCAAGCATAAGCCCCAGAGAGTGGGGGCACTAATGACCTTGGAATGAACCCTCAAGCAATAGATGACACAGCTCATGAATAAATGTTCCAGTCCCCTGTTTTCAAGTGGACAATTCTGGAAGACTTTCTGCATATTTTCCAGTGGAATCAAGTATCTTACTGCTCATGGCAGTGATCTCTATAACATGCCACAGATAAAGCATTTTCCTTTTCCCCTGTCTCATTCTCTTGCTCCTTACTCCCAATCATCTCCCACATAAACCACCTGACCAGAGTTCTTGTCTCAGGCTCTACTTTTAGAGGAATCCAACCTATAGAACCCCACTGTATGCCATTCATGATCATTGTAAACATTTGAATCCAAATGAACTATATGGTAAAATGTATCTGGTTCACATCCCAGAGTCTGAATTCATTCATTCTCATTAGTTGTTTTGTTATCTCCACATAGGACTGAGTAAAAGAACCCTTCTGATATTGTCATGAATTAGTACTCTGGATGAGTGCCTCTTAGATTACAGTCAAGATTGTGGCTAGCAAAATTTATTTCTGTCTGGGTGTGCTATACATTAAACAAGATGTCTTTATATTAAATAGGCTTCTAAACCATAAACTAACTGTATTCCTAAATCCTTTAGCCAAGAGAACTTAAAATTTTTAGTACTTTATATCAAGGCAGATGACTGGAAATTGCTTCTCAGATTATTAACTCAGCCATTCTAGAAAAACTATGGTCTAATGAGGAATGCGATGCCATGCTATCCCTTGAGAATTAAACGTGTATGTGAAAACCAGGCTGTCTTTGAGGCACTACCTAACAAATTAAAATATTTCCCCTAACAGTTATATTTACATCACTCAAATATTAAACAAAAAAACTAAGCACTATTCAAGACAAAAATATTTTTATCTTTCCAAAGTCTCATGATGAACAATTTGTGGAGGACTCTCTCTCTCTCTCTTTCTCTCTGTGTGTGTGTGTGTGTGGCCAGAAGAAAATGGATAGATGTCAAACTCAATGCTTTGGGGACTCCTATAGTAAACTGCATGATCAGAGAAGTTACAGAAATGCCTTCCATGGAGCCCTTAGATTTAAACTCCAAGTGCTCAGGCCTATGTCTTCAACCTCTGCCTATAGCCCACAGTATTTAGCCCAACACTTTATATTTAGTGAGAGCTAGTAAGACTAATGTCTAACATTATTGGGGTCCTTTTATGTGCCAGACATTGTTCTAAAAGCTTTACCTCTGGTAACTCTCCTGATAAGAGGTCCTTAATAAATATTTTAGGATATCATATCTAAGCACATAATTGTTTACCAAAAATGTTGAGGTAAATCTGAAGCAAGTTAGAAAAATCAATTCAGTGGATTTTTCAAAGCCTGTTTGACTCTATGACTTTGACAAGCAGCAAATGATAGATCACTTTCTTATTTCTTTTTATCAGTACACTTTAAAATTTCTGATATGTTTTGATTCTCATTTCTACTCCCTCTGCCCTTTCTCTGGAAGGTTTCAACTTTCTTGAACAGTAAAGTCATCTAAATTTTAAGCTATTTCAATTGCTTTAAACCCAAATAATAGTGGTCACCAGGAGGCTGAGCTTCCCCATTTTTCTGTTAGAAGTTTATTCTAGTCAGCAATGTCAATGGCCAGAAAGGAGAATACAAATAGGCAATTGTATCCTTTTTTATCTATCCACACTAGTTTCAACCCGTCATTGGGAACAGTAACAGGTAAGCACTTTCCCCAAATTCTCCGGAGAGTGTATCTGTAATTTAACCTTCTTGTACACAACACACCATTCCTTCTCTACTGGGTTCATTTTTATCTCCTTCCCAATCTTCTTAAATCTTTCTCCAAAGCAGACTATGTATGGCTCCACCTCTAAATGTTATTTACTTTATTTGCATGCACTTTTTCCCATTATAATATCATCACTATGAGGAGTCAGTCCTGCTGGCAGGGTGCCCAGAAATGATACAATCCCTGTTAAGCTTTAGTGGAAACCTCTTCTCTTTTGGCTGAATTCCAACTGGGCACTTGGGTACTTCAGGGATCGCGAGAATGTAAACTTTGTACAGTTTCTCTCTAATCATCTGTTTTTCCACATCATATTGGTGATCTACGAACATTCCTTTGAATTCATTAATTTGACATTCTTTTTCTAGAAACTAACTTTAATCCATTTTCCCTCTTTAAATACATTATACTAGATTCTCTCTCTGAATTTCTTCTCCGATAAAAACTGCCCTTTCAGTGATAATCCTACGATCTCTCTGTTTAAAGAAGTTTACCGTGCTCATACTAAAAACAAAAACATAATCAATAACTTACCCTGTTAATACAAAATATTTACTGACTCTTGGCTAAAAAGTAAAATTGTATGTGCTTTTCTAGGACATTTAGACATGCTGGCTTTTTATTGTGATAGGAGCAGATTAGGAGGATGGTGATCAGCTGTTTCTTATGGCAACTGTGAGAATAGAATAATAAACAAGTTAAACTGAAGCTTGGAATGATCTAGGTTCAATATGAGAAAACACTTCCTGTAAATATGAGATGTAAAAATTTGAAATGGGTGTCTGAGGAAGATAACTCAGCATTTTCTGGATGTCTTCGAAATGAAATAAAATTGCTCTTGGATAGTTAAAATAATATCCTTTTATTGTGATATACTGACTTAAAATTCCTTTCATTACTGGAGAGCCATTTTTTTTTTTTTTAGAAAATAAAGCATAAGGAAAACTGGATATAAACTACTGCAAAAATCACAGAAGCACATTTTAAAATAAAAATAATCACCAAATCATTCCAAACTAACTTAAAACTATGATTTAACTCTAGATCAATGCAATTTAACAACTTTCAGGCTTCTGGTAATAAGATAAAGATAACTGAAATAAATTCTCCATTCTCTAGGAGTTCTTATCTACTTAATTCACAGGCAGGTTGTGAAACATGTTTTCTTCAGAGCTTTGGAAGGGAACTATGGGAGAAGAGATTCATTCCTACTGCGGTGAGATCTGAGAAAACTCCACACCGAGAGTGGCTTTTGAGCTGGTGCTTGAAAGACGGACAGGATTTTGACGAGCAGAGTTGTAGTAGAGAGACACATTTCCTTCAAAGGAATCAGAATTAATAAAGATCTGGAGTTAATAAATGCCTGAAATGGGTGGAGAATGGAAGTATAGGCAAGAAAAGGTGGCAATAATAACAAAGACAAGATTCAAGTAAGAACAAGACCCTTTAATTCTTTCATGGGGGCTTCAAAACCCAGAGATACTGACCTATTAAGGCCAAGATAATGATGCAGCAGTGAAAGTGCAGTGTAGATGGTGGCAATGTCATATTCAGAGCTAATTCACCTTGGAAAATCCATCTGAGATGAAATATAAAATATCCTCATAAAGAGTCTTATTGGAAAGTAATGTTCCAGCCAGATGGCCATGCTACCTTTCTGCACCCTCTCTACTCCAGTAGTTTATCTAACACCCTAGGCTAGTATTCCAAACTTCAGGCATCCCTGGGCTACTTCATAATTTTTGTCATATCTAAGTCCCAGCTGAACTAACATTTACTTAACACTTATCTTTAGTTTTATTTTGTTGAGATGGAGTTTCACTCTTGTTCCCCAGGCTGGAGTGTAATGGTGCAATCTTGGCTCACCACAACTTCCACCTCCTGGGTTTAAGTGATTCTCCTGCCTCAGTCTCCCAAATAGCTGGGATTACAAGCATTCACCACCACACCTGGCTAATTTTTGTATTTTTAGTAGAGACGGCATTTCACTATCTTGATCAGGCTGGTCTTGAAGTCCTGACCTCAGGTGATACACCCACCTCGGCCTCCTAAAGTTCTGGTTTTATAGGCATGAGCCACTGTGTCCAGCCAAGATTTATCTTTAAATTAAATACTTCTACTTTAAAAATAGATACTTTATAAATTACCATAAACAGAAAAACAATAACTTGCCATTAATAGATTAACCATAAAAGTAAGTAAGTTCAACTAAAGCAAAACCAAATTACTAATTTCTAGCTAAATACCGTTTCTTCCTGGGGCTTTGAGCTTGAGGTCTGTTTTCTTTTTGCTAAAAATTTAGGCTAGAGTTGTGAGGTTAAAGACAGTCTAGCATTAGACTGAGAATTTTTTCTAGACCATAAGAAAGACAGAAAGATATTGAAAAGGAATATGATCCAACACTATTTGGTGTGGTTGACAGGGACTATCTTTTTCAAAAAATAATATCTTCTTTGGAATGTACCTCTCATGTGTTCGTTTGCTCCTGTTACTCAGTATTGTAAAGTTATTCTCATTCTAGACATTTGTTTCCTTTACTTTCTTAATTATTCTTTATACAAATGTTTACTTAAGCAACAAGACATAAATTAGTCAAGGTGATGTTGTTAGCTGTAAGTAAAAGGAATGAAAACATAACCCTGACTCTATAGATTCAAAGAGTGAAGAACATTTATTTCACATAGTTGTTGCATAAGTAGAGTGGCTCCAAGAATGGTTAATTCAGGCAGCTCATAACATCAGAGACTCAGGTTCCTTCCATCTTTATGTGCTGCCAACCTCACTGTGCTGGCTTTAGTTCTGGTCTGTTTCCACCATGGTTTTATGATGGCTGTCAACAGTTGCAGGCATCCTCTGCAGATGTGGCAACATTCAGCAGAACAGCAACAACAAAAAGATTGTTTTCCTGTGTATCATGTTTAGGAGTGAGCAAACTTTCCCCAAAAGATTTTTCCTCACTTCACTGTTTCCCCTTATATCTCCTTGGCTTGAAATCTGTCACACGTTCACATTCACCAATCTGTCTGTAAAAATGGCAGTCTCATAGCCCACTGCGATCCCAGTTGACAGCCAGCGCTAATTATTGGAGTCTTAGGAGTGGGTCTTCCAGCCCCAGGAGAGCCACTCAGCTGCCATATGGAGCAGAAGCACCATCAGGTCCTACCCCCAATTGCTAAATCATGAACAAATAAATGATCACTGTTCAAGGACGCTAATATTTGGAGTTGTCATACAGGAATAAATAATCAAAACACAAACATATACTTTTTAAATATGAAAATTATATAGGGTTATGAACTTTAAATTTCTTCGAGGCTAACATGCAATTATCAATTATCATCATCATCATCTCATAAAAGAAGAAAAATGTTAACATTCAAAAGACACACAAAAAAAACAAAAAGATAATCTCAGACCAGATGTTAGTTCTTTAAACTTAATAAATTTTACTTTAAAAACTCACAGGCTGGGCACGGTAGCTCATGCCTGTAATCCTAGCACTTTGGGAGGCTGAGGTGGACAGATTGTCTGAGCTCAGGAGTTCGAGACCAGCCTGGGCAACATGGTGAAACCCCATCTCTATTAAAATACAAAATATTAGCTGGATGTGGTGGCATGCACCTATAGTCCCAGCTACTGGGGCAGCTGAGGCATGAGAATTGCTTAAACATCTCAGCCTGGGTGACAAAGTGAGTCTCTGTCTCAAAACAAAACAAAACAGAAAAGCAACTCACAATATTGCTCTTATTTTTCTCATTTTGGTGGCAGTGGAGGGGGAACTTAATCTACCATCTCACAGGACAATAACACAGCAGGCTTTTCTTATTTAAGAGCACTTTAAAACTTAAAACTACTTTTCTTGAGGAAATACTTATTTTGCACAAATTAACAGAAAATTGTTCTTTTTCTGAATTATAACCAGTACTGTTAGTGCATTATCACAAATAGATAACATATCTCACTACCTAAATCCACACTTTGGATGGTCATGTTAGTGTCATTTGCAAATTTGGTTACATATGGTTACATATGTAACATGGACGTACATATGTCCTTGGAGGATCCAAAACTATTGACACAATTGGTGGGTCAATGGTGAAGAATTAGTTACTGGGGATGAGAAAGTTTGTCACTTGCATAGCATGTTCCCAGGCTTGCCTTGATCAAATGTTCCACACCAGTGACTGGCCCACAGTTGTATTATTATACCTTATAAAAGTAACAATTATTCCTTATTAGCATTTAATTTTTAGATAATATTTAATGTTCCTCTACTGTCCTAAAGAAGCCTTTTAGAGTTGCTTTATTTGAACCAGGAAATGTATTTACTTTAAAATATCCCAAGTCTGACTTTAAGTTAAAAGTATTCATGGGTGTATTAGTCCATTTTTACACTGCTATAAAGAACTACCTGAGACTGAGTAATTTATGAAGAAAAGAGGTTTAATTGACTCACAGTTCTGCAGGCTGTACAGGAAGCATGGCTGGGAGGCCTTAGGAAACTTAATAATCGTGGCAAAAGGTGAAGCAAGCATGTCTTAAGGTGGCAGAGCAGGGGAGAGGGAGAGAGCGAAGGGGGAAGTGCCATACACTTTTAAACCATCAGATCTCATGAAAACTCACTATCACGAGAACTGCAAGGGGAAAATCTGCCCTCGTGATCTAATTACCTCCCACCTGGTCCCTCCCCCAACATTACTAATTATAATTCAACATGAGATTTAGGTGAGGACACAGAGCCAAACCATATCAATAGATATCTTTATAAATTTTAATGATGTATGTATGACTTTCAACTGCACATAAAATGTGGCCAAAGAAATGCAGTGAAATGTCAAGGTTTCCATAATGCTTTAAGATACTTTAAATATATAAAGCAAATACGCCACAATAATAATTCTTTTGAGACAGGGTCTCACTCTGTTGCCCAGACTCCAGTACAGTGGGGTGAACATGGTTCACTATAGGCCACGACCTTCTAGGCTCAAGCAATCCTCTCACTTCAGCCTCACAAGTAGCTGGGACTACAGATACATGCCACCACACCTAGGTAATTTTTAAATTTTTTGTAGAAACAGGGTCTTGCCATGGTGCTCACGCTGGTCTTGAACTCCTGGACTCAAGCAATCCTCCCACCTTGGCCTCCCAAAGTGCTGGGATTATAGGCGTGAGTCACTATGCTCCACCAACAATTATTTTTTAAAGGTGGTATGTATGTATTTATTATGCTAGTCTCTTTTCTTTTCTATATGTTAAAATAAAAGTGAAAACAAAGGATACACATACTGAAGGCTTGTGTTTGCCTTTCAGGGAAGAGGATAGAGTGAAGTTAACAAATCTTGAATTTTACTTTAAAAAATTGATGCTAATCCTGAAAGAAACATCTACTTTGGTTTCCTATAAGCCTGCCTTCCAATCAGAAAGGCTTTCTTTCTAATTCTGATTCAATCCTACTTCTACTTATCTCCTTAACTACTGTCCATAGACACTCTTCTAGCAATCAGAATAATTTTGTTATTGCTGTGATCTGAACCCAAACAAGCACAAGATTCAAATTTTATTTTATTTAATTTGATGAGTTTCAAACGTGTGCACTTTCATTAAGCAGGCAGTTTAGAGATCAGATAATGAGGCTGACACAGCCTTCTGAATGAGGAAAAGCACAGCATAATTGAAGTCAGCTAACAGGATTTCCAGCAGGGAATGATTTCCCTGAGTGTGTGATCTGATTTCCTTTGATGTTTGTATTACAGTAATAACATTAATAGCATCCCAAACAACACTTAATGAAATTTTAGACTTGCTATATGTGAGGACTCCTCTGTCATCAAACTTGGCTGTTTCTGTACAGTTTCTCTCAGATGCACAATTCAACACATGGGAAAGCCAGGGCAGTAAAGGACACATTTTAGCTTCAGATTCTGGGCCAAATTTTTCTGCTTTCTTTATAATTCTGTGTATGATCCCTGCTTAAACCTAGGCAGATGCTGAGGTGAGAAAGCAGATAGCTCAACATCAACTTGGCAGGAGTACAGGACTAATGACTAAGCAATTCCTGCTGATGGTTGGCAGTGATAGTACCTTAATGTACAAGAAATAGTGCATTTTCACACTTTCAGAAAATTGCTTATATCATTTTTAAATAATTTAGAAATAAAGTAGTGCTATCATAAGGAATCAAGGACTCTAATTACTACCTGCAATTTTATTAACAATGAGTCAGTAAAGAAATATTGAACTGTGTCTTTAAAAAGGTTTTCAATGAATAAGTAATACTCAGAGAGAGGTGGGGTGGGAGAGAGAGAGAAATCATCCTGATTCACTGTTATATAAATTTGGAATATGAAAATTCATCTCTTCCCAGAAATGTCTGAAAAATGGGAGAACGGGTTCTTGCTCTCTGTTAATTCACGCCTGACTGTGACAACTAATTCCTAGGAGTGAATTGTATGTAAGTATCCAGGTTAAGAGATTTTTCAAATCTAATAGAAATGATTTTATACTTTGTGTATATTTGGACAAAAGGCTTGGTTCTCAGGTCAGAATGAAAAAATAGGTTTGGGAGTTAGTGGCAATCTATGGCTAATTGATGAGTTAAGTATTTTTCAATGATTCCTTAAACTAAAATCACACTAAAACTAAGCAAGTAATTATAAGATAAGAAATTAGTAAAAGTAGACAATTATTGACAATTGCCAGGAAAACCAAGAAAGGCATTTGACTAGTTGTTAAGTCCTACCAGGGTAGATGGAATCTACATTAATATAGGCTCAAGTTGCAGAATTTCAAGACCTAGCATATCAACATGCTGTATTCTGATATTTGTGTGATTTCTACAACTTTTATTAAAAGTATTTCAAATTGTTTACTGAATAAAAATCAGAGAAATATTGTTGCTCTAATGTGGCTGCTTGATTTTGAAGTTCAGCAAGTAGGGGATAACGTAGTCTAGGTTTGAAAAGGCGTAACATATTTCCATTTACTACAACAGGAATTTTTGGAGCTCTGATTTCAAACTCAAGTATGGTATAACAGTTAATTTTAAATTTATTTTGAAGTTCTAAAAACTATTTTTGCTTTTCTCCTGTCGAAGTCATTTACCTTCTCATTTTCAAAATTTAGCTCCCACCTGAATCTGCTAGCTAAATCAAAAAGCATGAATGTAGTACAGATGGTGGCTTATTTTTGGCTCCAACTGGAAGAGAGAGAGATTATAAAATCACCTCAGAATTTTCTTGTGTAAGTTCACTCATTTTGGTCAACAATGACTGAGCCCCTCCAGCAGTCAAGGAATGTACTTGGTTGACCTTGTGGTGTGTACAAATACAAGAGCAAGGAACGCAGTCCCTCCAGGTGATCTTAAGAAATCAGTTAACTGATGACTTGCAAATAACATACTAACTTTGCTATTTAGTATTTTTTTTTTTTTTTGCTGAGTCAGTACAGAATTAAATCTTTTACAGAAATTCATTGTGCCTAAGAATTGAAAATAGATTTTTAACATTGGGTATAAGAAAATAAAAGTGACCTATACAAACAAATGCACCCTGGTACCTGAAAAGAGCTGAAAACTTAGGACTTGGATTTTGCTCTAGTTTTCTGGCTGCTAAGATGAAAAATGAAAACAGGTTATTTCTTGTTATTTTTACTGTTCTTGCTTTTCCTGAGAAAAAGGAGACATTTTTGTTCATCTGCAGTAGCAACATTTTTCCTGAAAGGAAATGCTGCTAATCATGAGTAACTTAATGGCCAACATTAATTCAACAAAGACTGGTTTCACCTTCACTAACACAAGATGAATTTGTTTGTGCAATATCAAGTATTTTGACAAGAGATTATGGTCAGCCACCAATATACATGACAGAGGTAGTGATTTTTATTAGTTCATAATATCTTTCTTTCCATTATTCCTGTAGTTTAAAAATCTTTAAAGAAAAGTGTTTCACTCTTCTAAGAATAGCTAACAGTAAAGCATAAAGAAAGAACCACTAGGAAATGTTTTAAAACTACTAAATGAAATGTGTTAAAAAGATTACCTAGTTTTGGTGCTATTAAAATCTTTTATCAGATTATTTCCTAATGGGGCGTAATGATTCTGTTGGGGTAGTCATATAATGACTTTGATATTTCTTTTTCACTAAAAGAGCATGCTATGTATTTTTAAGAACGTATTTCAATTTTTATTAAGTAAGCCTCATATGAGATTATATTGGCAAAGACAAACCTCAGTGTATTATAGTGGAAATCGATGTTTTATTTAACAATTCGAGTTCTATATATGATCAATAATATAACAATATGTGATTATGTTAATTCTATAGCTCATTTTTATAAATTTTCAATGTTCTTGAGGCCTATAAAAATTGTATAACTAAACGACTTGCTTGGTTTTGTGGAAAAAATGTTAATGAGAGGTGTGCATAAGTGTAAGGCATTTGGAAATTGAAATTCTTCACTAATCAATTTGAATTTAAATAAAAAGACTGTAGAGATATATTGATTGGGATACCAGGATACCATTCTACAGTAATGTAGGAGCAAGGTTATCACTTGTTACTGAGCATTCATTCAAGTAGCAAATATTTGAGTCTTATTCTAAGCCCAGCATTGTGTAAAGTGCAGAGGATGCAGTAGTGAGTAAAACAGTCTTAACCTCATGGTGCTTAACATATAATGGGAAGGAAGACAGTCAAAATATCCCACAAATGGATATAATTACAAATTACAGTAAGTGCTATAAAGGCACTTCTACTGCATAGGACATGTCATAGGCAGACCCGGTGCTAACTGGAAGGTCAGTGAAAGCTTTCCTGAGGAAGTGGCAGTTTTGATTCTATTTGAAGGATCAGGAGGTATTAACTTACTGTGAATAACCAAGTGAGAGGAACATTCCAGGCAGAAGGAGGGGAACATTCCAGGCAGAAAGAGAAGAGTATACAGGCCCTAAGGCCGGAGAGGCAATGAAGGAGAAAAAAAAAGCCTGTAAGTTTGGATTTGGATCACAGAAAGTGTGGAGAGAGTGACATGAAATAGATTCAGAGGAAGAGGGAGGGCCCGATGTTAAGCTGGAATAACATGAGTTTATTCTAAAAGTAATAGGAAGCCTTTTAAGTATTTTAAACAAGAGGGAGATATGGTTGAATTTATGGGATTTGTTCTTTGTGTTTTAAAATATTATTTATTTTACATTTTAAAACCCTAAAAATATTTACATTCAATAAAATGTATTCATTTCAAGTACCTAGTGTCATGAACTTTGTGCTCATAACCACCGGGAAAATCAAGGTGTAAACATCTCTGTTATCCCAGAAAGTATTCTCATGCCTTTTCCAGTCCCGGTGGTACCTCCCCAGCCTCAGGAAACCACCGATCTGCTTCCTGTCACTGCATATGTTATTTTTCTCTATTCTACAATTTCATGTAAATGGAGTCTTGCAGTATGCACTCTTATATCTGGCTCCTTTCATTCAGCATGTTTTCAAGATTCATACATGTTATTGCATGCATCAATCATGCTTATTTTTCTGGGTAGTATTCCATTTTTTGGATATATCTCAATTCACTTACCCAATAAGCTATTGATGCACATTTGTATTGTTCCCATGTTTGGATGTCATAAATAAAGCTTTATGTTTGAATAAAGCTACTATGAACATTTGTTTTGGTGGATATATGTTTTATTGCATAAACAGAACTGAATAGTAAGTGTATATTTAACTTTGAAAGAAACCACCAAACAAGTCTGCAAAGGGGTTTCATATTCCAAAGTGCATTCTGTATTTCCATAATCAGTATGTGAAAGTCCCAGTTCCTTCAATCCTTATTCAGACTTGGTATGGCTAGTCTTTTTAATTTTAGACATTCTAACAGGTTTGAAGTGATATCTCATGTTTTAGGTTTTAATTTTGAATAAATAACTTTGGCTTCAGTGTGGAATAGAATTGGAGGGAGGCAAAAGTGGAAGCAGGGGGATAAAAGCTTAGGGTGACTAACTCATCTTGGTTTGGCAAGGACTGTCCCAGTTTAAAATGAAAAAGTCCCACATCCTGGGAATCCTGTAGTTCTGGGGAAACCTGGAGAGTTAGTCATCCGATGAATGAGAAGACATAATGGTGGTTTTGGCGTTAGTGGATGACAATGAAACGGACAGAAGTGGACAGATTTGGAAGTTATTTAGGAAATACAAATCGACAGACCTGAGTAATGCCTGAGATAACTATAGGGAGAAGTGAGACAATGCCAGGAACAACTCCTGGCTCTGGCCTACACAACTGATTACATGGGGTTGCTGTCCACTGAGATGGAGAACACTGGAGGGGGACCAGGTCTGGGAGGATTCCCTTGAGTTCAGTTTTGAACGTGTAGAATATGAGGTTTCTTTGAGACATCTAAATGATGCTGTCAAATATGCATATAGCCTGGGGCATAAAGGATAGGTCTGGGCTAGAAATACAAATCAGGGAACACAGGCAAATACTTATGAAGGTTATTAAGAACATGGATCTGAATAACATTCTTGTAATGGTACTGAACTGTAATGGAAGTTTCTTAAATGACTTTTCCAAGTGATTTTCTCTGTAATTTTCATAATGTATGTCATAGTACTTCAATATAAGAGCAAAAATAGAATTTTATTATTAAAATACCACTTTATATGGCAATTTAAAAATGACTTTTGATTTCTTAACATCCTAAAATGATTTTTTATTCCAAAAATGTACCATATCAAACTCCTTCTAGAATTTCCAGTGTGGCACATTAATTCAATAATTAGATGGATTAATGAATTATTACCATCTACCTTATGTAAAAATATATTTCAGCACCATTTAGAGAAAAACATATCTTAAAAAAAATGAGTGTTGAACCTGTCAGGTGTCTAAGGAGCCTGAAATCTAAAGCATCTAGAACTCTCAAAACTCATGTAGCACACCTTTGTTTGAAAGATGGCTATATCAAGAAATAAAGACATGGAAAACATTGTCCTAGTATGGAAATCCCATCTACATCTTAATTTAGGTATGTTATTTTCATTTAAATGCATGTAATTTCTAGATTATCTCCTATTCAAATCTCAGAGAATTCACCAAAATCTGAATCTTAGCAATGTCAAGATTAGTTAAACATCTGACTAAATCTTAATAAATATAGAGATGTTAAGAAAAGGGAGAGAGATCCAAGATGGCCGATCACTAGCAGCTCAGGATCGCAGCTCCCAGTAAAAGTGCAGAGAGCCAGTGGACGCCACACTTACCAATAAATTTTTGCTGCCCACGGACCAGGACATTCCCAGCGGAGGAGCCCCACAGGTCACCAGCGTGACCCTTTCGGCTGGCGCAGCTTTTTTGCCGGCGCCTCGGTTCGGTGGCTCTTGGTGCGGAGTAAACGGGACTGAGTCTCCTTTCGGATGATGTTTGGAGCTCTGGGAAGTCAGAGCAGTCCATCCAGCTGACTGAAAAAGGGACTGAGAAACCAGACCGGAGAACCCCGGGCAGAAAAGCACCACGAATTTCAACGCTGCTGTCTTAGCTAGCGTTGCAAGTCGCACAGTGAAAAGTACATAGATTCCGGAGCTGGGAATTAACAAGCTGGACGTCCACTCAGAGACCTAATTTGAAAGTGGGTAATTACAAAGACGACAGATGGATAAAACCATAAAGATGCCAAGAAGCCACCGTAAAAAA
>PVKP010002030.1:0-49370 GCA_004027715.1 Plecturocebus donacophilus
CCAGTGAATGAGCTGAGAGAAATAGGATTTAAGAAGAGTTGTCTTGTCCCTTTGAGAGTGAGAAAAAACAAAAGTAGGGATTTGCCTACCCATTATTTACAACTCTAGAAAACCAAATGCACAGTCTAAATCTAAGTAAGGAAAAACACAAACACAACCTTAGAAGATAGAAATCATTCACAAAAAGCTCTGCATTTGTATTCCAGTATGTGATGTTATATGTTTTCAGTTCAGTTCAACTGACATTTTGAAAACCAAACACTTATACAGTGTTTACAGTATTATTATTACTATTATTATCATCCCCATTTCACAGATAAGGAAAGTGAGGCATAGAGAGGTTTACTAACTTGCTTAAGGTATGCAGCTAGTAGTAATGGCTCTACAATTCAAATTTATTGAGCAACCAGTAGATGTGCTCAGTCTTGGGCGACAAAGACAAGTAAGAAGCCAGCAGTTTTGTGGGGAAGACCTCTGCATGGTTAATCCTGTGATGGAGTGGTGAGTGCTATGTTAACTGCTAGATTAATTATTTCTCATTTCTGTATTTCTGATCATTTGATATCCAGAGTCTTGCTGATCCTGAAGGGACTACCCCTCCGAGGGCTAGCTAATTCCTAGGGATAGTGAACAACTCACCAGGAATCATACCTTTCCTATGCAGACCAGCCAATCCAGAGCTCATACCCCAACCATCTCCTTAATTGGGCTCCCACAGGGCTCCCAAATCCTGGGCCACTATTCCCACCACAGGCCAGGTACCAGACACTAGAGATAGCCCCAGAGTCCACTTAAATTATTCAAGCTAGCTAATTCTAAGCCTGCTAGCCCTGCGTCACGCATTGCTTCCCACGCAAAGCACAGTAAGGGCTCTTGCCCATGTTTTCTCTTTGCGCTGTCTTTCCCCTGACCAGCCCTGGTGCTTCCCCACGTGGCCCTGTGTGGTGTGGCATGCCTCTCCTCTTGGGAACTGTGAGAAACAAGCTGTTGTTTTCAAAGGCGATTGTCTCCTGATCTGTTGGCCTCACTATACCTGAAGAATAACAAAACCTACATTTAGAAACATTTGCGTGCCTGTGGAGTCCCATACAGGCACTCAGGATACAAGTACAGCTGGACGCTGTTGTCAAGCTGCTCACAGCTGTGCTGCACTGTGCCACAAAATGCAATTCTTCTGCCATGGTTGGTGCACAACAGCTGTTTGGTTCCCCCACTGGTCTGGTTTGTACAAGTGTAACAGATGACTTCCATGCTGTTCTTAAATTACAGCCCAGAGAAATCAGTTGGTTTAAATAGTCTCACTTATGGACTACTTCCAACACCCTATGATTTCTTTGTCCCTTCTTTATCTGAAGGTTCACCATGTTCTTCTTTATATAAGGACACTGTGTTCTTCTACAGAATTTTCTGTGTATTCTCTCAAGCCTTCTTGGTACCAAAAAGCCACCTTCAACGATGAAAACCACTGTGGCTGCTGAGTAGGAGTTGGTCACTTTTGGAGACCCCAGAGAGGGATCTAAGACTCTCTCAAGCTGGAGGACATCAAAACGACTAGCTATTTGGCCAAGGAAAGACAGTTATCTCTCAGATGGGAAATTTTGCTTGTGGAACTCTGCTCTCTACCCCAAAGGTGACTATTTGCCATGATTATTGAAAAGAGGATTCCAGAACTGGGTGAACAAATGAAATTTGAGGTCTCTTATAGCATAGGGCCTCCTCCTCCTCCTATTAGCTGCTCTGTAAAGCTGAAGTATTGCTGAAGTATTGCTCCTCATGGTAACTTTTCTTATTTAAACCTTCTCAATATTGCTCTTGTTGGAGTATTTTTATTTGTTTCTTTTTTAAAATTTTTGCCCCTGGATAACCAATGCGATTAGGCACTAATTAATCTACTCTGGCTAGTTATCTCCATTAAGCTTACTGATTTTCATTCTAAATAGGTTTAAAAGAGCTGTTTATAGACTTAACTAAAGGCTAAGGCGCTGGTGATTTGGAGGTCTGTATGCTTTGCCAGACTAAGGATAAAGTCACATGACTTTTTCTCCTCCTAAAGCAGTGGGAGGCCGTGGTTAGGCACTCCACTAACATTTACTGCATGTGGGTATTTTCTGATGTTCAATCAGTTGGGCTAGTTCAGAAGTGGGAGCTGTGGTCTGGGTCTCTGTAAAACATTTCCTGAAAAGATGAGAAAAAACTGTTTACTCTCGAGTGTCTGAGGTTATGCCCATGTAAATGGTTAGGGGATCCGTCATTTGTTCAGCAGGGTAGGCAGCTCTGCAGGTCCCAGGGAAATTACCTTTCTTGGAATCCGTGGAACAATCTTAAGTTGAAATCATAGTAATGAAACAAAGCTGTTATGGGGATCGTGCTAAGAAAGTTCAGTCATATTCTGAAGTCCTCTAAATTTGCATGTGAAGGGTGTGTCGTCTCAACGACCCATTTCTCAGACAGTTGAATGATAAATTGATAGACCTATAGCAATGGTTCTCAACCAAGAATGATGTTGCATTGTCTGAAGACATTTTTGATTGTCATCACTTGGGGAACGTTACTAGCACCCAGTGGGTAGAGGTGAGGGATGCTGCTAAACATCGTAAGAGGCACACGGTGGGCCGAGCGTAGTGGCTCATGCCTGTAATCCCATCACTTTGGGAGGCTGAGGCCTGTGGATTGCTTGAGGCTACAAGTTCCAGACCAGCCCTGCCAATATGGACGAACCTCATGTCTACTAAAAACACAAAAAAATTAGCCATGCGTGGTGGCACACACCTGTGATCCCAGCTACTCGGGAGGCTGAGATATGAGAATCACTTGAACCCAGGAGGTGGAGGTTGCAGTGAAATGAGATCACGCCACTGCAGCTGCACTCTAGCCTGGGTGACAGAGCAAGACCTTGTCTCAAAGAAAAAAAAAGGCACACAGTGGTCCCCACAACAAAGCGTTTTCTGGCCCCAAATGTCAATAGTGCAAAGGTTGAGAAATCTTGATCTTTATTAACCTAATAAATGGATTAGTTTCAATGAATCTATGCTAAAAAATCAAGTGTCCAGAATATTAAGAAATGGAGAAAATGATTATTTTAAAATGAAGTACCTTAATATTTTTAAAATTAGAAGCATTTCCTGATGAGACATTTCATATTTGGTTATTATTGTACACATTCTAGGAGTTAATTCTTTATCAAATTGAGAAAAAAATTATTAAAATATTGATTTCTTCCTGAAAAAAGAAAAGAGCCATTTTTTCCATAAAGAAAAGAGCCATTCTGGGTCTTCTTTCTGGGTAATTGATATTTTGGGGTACAGCTTGTGTTAGTTACTCTTCTCCTAAAGATAAATTTTATTGACAGGTGCTCAGCTATAAAGGGCTAGGAAAAGCAAAGAAAATATTATTCAAGATCTTAAAGTCTCTTTTTGTTACCAGATTTCATTGTGCTTAGGCACATAAAATATGAGACCATGATTTTTTGATAGTTCCAAATGTCTCTGTTTACAAAATGCAAATGACTGATTGTTTTTCTCAAATGATCTCTAAGATCCAATGTACATATTTAATATTTTAAAAGATCAAAAGTTGCTGTTATCATGTTATAGTTGATTTTTGTTTCTCTTGTTTGTATACTTTGGGCCATAGAGAAGCTATAAGAGACAACTCTTTGTGTGCTTTAGAAATGAGCATATATTTACAAGGAGAAAAACTTTTATGTCAGAAAGGATACTAGGATATTTATCAATTTCTAGGCCTTTAAAGGGATGCCTATGGTCCTGCAGTTTCCAAAGTATGGTCTGAGAAACCACTGGGTTTTTTTTTTTTATTCCCAGGAGTTCCTTGAGTTCAAAATTATTTTAATAATATGAAGATATTATTTGTGTTTTTTAGTTCTCATTCCCTCAAGACTGTACAGTAAGAGTTTTCCAGAGACTACATGGTGTGTGATGAATATCATGCTGATAGCTAATAGAATATGTTCTCGTGTTTTAAAACTTTCTTAGTTTTGATTGTTGATTCAATAAATAGCAATAGCTAAAACATAAACACAAGCTTTTGGAGCTTCTAACAATTTATGAGCATAATGGGGTCCAGAGACCAGAAAGTTATGAGAACTACTGCTTTAGTGAATGACATAGAAAATGAATCAAGTTGAACAAAAGTTCAGGACTTGGGATATTTCAAATACCATGACTAATAACATAAGCCAGCATCATCTTTTATTTCTTTGTAGATATCAGAGAAGTGAAAAACCCTTGGATTCTGTGCCAGAACTTAAAAGAACCAGAAGCAATTGTTTCTGAGTTCTTGTTTCAAATCCAGTGTCTAATTTGGAGTTTTGTAATCTCTGTGCCATTGACATTTTGGGCAGGGTAATTCTTTGTTGAGAGGAGCTGTCCTGTGCATTGTAGAATGTTTAGCAGCAATCTTGGTCTCTGCCCACTTGACACCGGTAGGAACCTCAGTTGCGACAAGTAAAAATGCCTCAAGACATTGCCACATGTGCCCTGGCTGGCAAATCAACCAGGTGAGAACCACTATCTCTTAAGGCGAGTTATCTATTGTTACAACAGGATGTTTCTGCTTACCTCTCATTGTTCAGAATTTATTCCCATAGCCATTCCTAATTGTGAACAGGCTGCTTTATCTAATATTCATTCTAGGTGGGTATATACCAGCTAAAATTGGATGTTCTATTACTGTGACAGAAGAGGAGAACAAGTATTGTGGGAAAGCTCCAAGTTTTCATCATGTGTGGAAAGAGAATCTATGCTTGAAATATTTGTAATAATGATGGCACATTCTATCAATGCTAGAAAAGCAACAAGTCACTGGATTTTTTTTTTTTTTTTTTTTTTTGAGACAGAGTCTCACTCTGTCGCCCAGGCTGGAGTGCAGTGGCATGATCTCGGTTCACTGCAACCTCCGCCTCCTGGATTCAAGTGATTCTCCTGCCTCAACCTCCTGAGTAGCTGAGATTACAGGTGTGTGCCACCATGCCCAGCTAATTTTTGTATTTTTAGTAGAGAAGGGGTTTCACCATTTTGGTCAGGGTGGTCTCAAACTCCTGACCTCGTGATCCACCCACCTCAGCCTCCCAAAGTGCTGGGATTACAGGCGTGAGCCACCACGCCTGCCCAGTAACTGGATTTTACTGAAGTATTTAGGTGCAAAACATTGAAGGCCCTTCCATGAAAAAGTTGTAACTGGTAATTTCTATAATAATTTGAAATTTCTATAATTTCAAATAATAACATAACTCCTATTGTGTTATTATTTGAGAGAGTTTAAGCATACCTTTTATCCTTGGTAGATATTACACAGTAAAAAATTCAACTATCAGAGACAATACAAAAATAATTGTACAGACTCTTTGCTTTCTTTAGTTATTTTTTGTCCAGAAATATGTTTTTTGTGCATAGTTTCATACCACAAGTTCAATTACTTTTCAGCTTTCATTAAGGTTTTGTCATCTCTCTTGATAGTGACTGTTCACAAAGAAACAAAATATGTATCTATTAAACAAAGCGTGATTTGCATGAGGTTCTCTTGGAAGTAGCATCTGAGTCAAGGATTCACATTCAAGGAGTTTATTTGTGGAATACAAGTAGAGGAGTGGAGGTGTGAGACAGAGAAGGAAAGAATCCAATAATGGGTATACTATTATTTTTTTAATATATACTTTAAGTTCTGGGATACATGTGCAAATCTTGCAGGGTTGTTACATAGCTAAACTCATGCCATGGTGGTTTGCTGCCTCCATCCCCCTATCACCTACTTTAGGTATTTCTCCCAATGTTATCCTTCCCCAATCTCCCCACCCCCCACTATCCCTCCCTTAGCCCCCCACCCCCCAACAGACTCCAGTGTGTGATGTTCCCCTCCCTGTGTCCATGTGTTCTCATTGTTCGACACCCGCCCATGAGTGAGAACACGTGGTGTTTGGTTTTCTCTTCTTGTGTCAGTTTGCTGAGAATGATAGTCTCCAGATTCATCCACGTCCCTGCAAAAGGACATGAACTCATCCTTTTTTATGGCTGCATAGTATTCCCTGGTAGATATTTGCCACATTTTCTTTCTCCAGTCTATCATTGATGGGCATTTGGGTTGGTTCCAGGTCTTTGTTATTGTAAACAGTGCCACAATGAACATACGTGTGCATGTGTCTTTATAATAGAATGATTTATAATCCTCTGGGTAAATACTCAGTAATGGGATTGCTGGGTCTAATGGTATTTCTATTTCTAGATCCTTGAGGAATCGCCACACTGTCTTCCACAATGGTTGAACTAATTTATACTCCTACCAACAGTGTAAAAGCGTTTCTATTTCTCTGCATCCTCTCCAGCATCTGTTGTCTCCAGATTTTTTAATGATCGCCATTCTAACTGACATGAGATGGTATCTCAATGTGGTTTTGATTTGCATTTCTCTAATGACCAGTGATGATGAGCATTTTTTCATATGTTTGTTGGCCACATAAATGTCTTCTTTTGAAAAGGCTCTGTTCATCTCCTTGACACTTACAGTAATCAAAAGAGCATGGTACTGGTACCAAAACAGAGATAGAGACCAATGGAACAGAACAGAGGCCTCAGGGGCAATGCCACACATCTACAGCCATCTGATCTCTGACAAACCTGACAAAAACAAGCAATGGGGAAAGGATTCCCTGTTTAATAAATAGTGTTGGGAAAACTGGCTAGCCATGTGCAGAAAGCAGAAACTGGACCCCTTCCTTACACCTTATACAAACAAATAACTCAGGATGGATTAAACACTTAAACATAAGACCTAACACCATAAAAACCCTAGAAGAAAACCTAGGCAATACTATTCAGGACATAGGCATAGGCAAGGACTTCATGACTAAAACACCAAAAGCATTGACAACAAAAGCCAAAATAGACAAATGGGATCTAATTAAACTCCAGAGCTTCTGCACAGCAAAAGAAACAATCATTAGAGTGAACTGGCAACCAACAGAATGGGAAAAAATTTTTTGCAATCTACCCATCTGACAAAGGGCTAATATCCAGAATCTATAAAAATGAAAATAGGTGTACTGTTGAGCACATTTCCACTTTAGGAGATGGGCTGAAATCCCACTAGGGAACCCTGTAAAGTAGTATAGAACATAACTCAGAGTTATCCTACCCAAGGGGCAAGGACACTGAGGTATTTATCCCCCAACTCTCCTATGCTGGCTCAGGGCTACATCCTGGCACTTCTGGCTTTCCTTTTTTCCCTGGTCAAGAGAAAGCTCTTAGGCAGAGAGCTGCTTATGTGTGAAGCAGGATGTCAGGGGATGTCCTGAAGTAGTGAATGCTGAAAGGACATGGCAGGGTACTAACAGCATCTGTTCCACCCTTTACACTGGTTGGTTGGCTTGGCTCATTCACCAGCCTCTGGCCCACCAGCCTTGCTCTATGTTATTTTGTAGACCTACTGAGGTCGGATAGTCAAGGAAAAATGAGCTAAAGCAAGACCTCAAAAGGCTGCTAAAAAAAAATCCTTGCATGATGAATAAATGGTGAATGAGTTTCATCAATTTGATGGTTAGGAAAACATAAACATTAACAAAAATATGAACCTAGTTTTCAGGAGTCATAGCAATATAGTTTTAAATTCCAATCCAAAGGAGATCTGCAGAGCAACACGGGAATTGGAACTTTTGGCTATTGTTTGCCTTGAACATATCACAGATTCCTCTACTCTAGGATGTTAATCAGGGCCATCTTTGGATCGTACTTACTGTCAGATGTAAGCCAGACCACTGTTAATGAGACACTGGAATGCAGCCCCAGAATCAGTGTCTGCTTCAACCCAGTGGACGTGGGGATGAGAGATGCTGGGTGGTTGTGGAATATAGGGAAACAATATGGTGACTTAAAGAAGGGCAGAGGCCCTTAGAACTTCCTTTTATAGTCCATCAAAGCTGTTGATCATTGAGGAGAAAAAGCTTAAGGTGGGCTACTGAGACCTAATGCTTTCAGCAAGAAGGCTCATTATTTTGAGGATAAGTAAAACGAATCGCCTCATGTAAGCACCAAGTGCTCATCAGCAGATGTTGGTTGAGTCCACATGGTTTGCAGAACATCACATTAAAGTTTGCTGACCCATTCCATATAAGATTTAAGCAATTTTTCCAAGGAGACAATATGGCTGTCTCCATGTAAACGGGAACAATTCTAGAAGGCTAATGTTAGTCAGGAGAGAAGGTATGTGATGAAGAAATAGAGACTTCTATAGGCAATGGGGGTGGCCTCATCACAGGTACATGGGAAGCAGAGTGGCAAAATGCAAGTGTGTTTTAAGCCAACAAAGTTAGCAGTTGCCATGGTGGAGGAGCGGGAGAGAGGGGACACTTGTTGGTAATTTATTCCACCAGCCTTTATTGCAATAAAAAGGAACTATGTAGTACAGTGTACAGTTAAAAATATAAAACTAGTAAGATAAAGGGGGATGACGGCAAAATAGAGGAGAAGAAAATAAGATGGCGTCAGTATATAAAAAATGTACGCTATGAGATGCTGTCTCTGCACTGTCCAATATAGTAGCCTTTAACCCATGGAGCTGTTGAGCACTTGTAAAGTGGTGAGTCCACATTGAGATGTGCTGTTAGGGTTAGGTATGCACACTGGATTTCAAATACTAATATTAAAATATGTAAACTATATAATTGATAATTTTTATGTAGATTACATGTTAAAATGATATCTTGGCTATACTGGGTTAAATATAATATAGCTTAAAATTAGTTTCACCTGTTTCTTTTCACTTTTTTAATATGGCTACTTGAAAGTTATAAATTACATAGTGACTCTCATCGGTGGTCACAATATATTTCTGTTGGACAGGGCTGTTCTCTACTATGTCCTATACCAGTGGTTCTCAACCGGGGGTGATTTTACCCCTGAGAAGACAGTTGGTCATGTCTGAAGACATTTTGGGTTGCCACTGCTGGAGGAGAGGTATGCTCCTAGAAGCCCTCTAGTGGGTAGAGGCCAGGGATGCTGCCAAACATTCTATGATACATAGGAAAGCCTCCACCACAAAGTATTATTCAAACGTAAATATTGCCAAGGCTGAGAAACCCCACTCTACACCATAGATATAGGGTGCTGGGAGCCCAATATGGAGGTACAATAACAACCTAAGCGTGAGGGTGTAAGCATCTTCTCTAGAGTGTAGACAGCGAGAACTATAATACCACCCTTCGCTGCTCAACTGCGTTTAAACAAGCAGTACATCAAGCACCTGATATTAATGCTATTTTATTTAATTCCCTTGAGAGCACTATTGAGGTTGGTAGCATCTCTGTTTTGAATTTAAGTCAGTTGATTCCAGCTTATGGGTTTTATCATCCAGAGAGATAAGAAATGTAACTGCTTCAAGTTCAAGTATCTTCAGTCCATTTATTTCTTTCCATTGTAAGGACCCACTACCCTAGATAAGGCCACCTAACTGGTCTCTAGTCTTGACTACTTCAGTCCTCCACTTCTTTCTCCATATCACAATGATCTTTCCAAAAATCCAAAACCTTTCAATATTTTTTTCATCACTCTCAGGATGTAGCCCACATTCTTTATCATAGCCTAGCAACTAGGATTTGTATTCAGTACATTTTTGTCGAGGATGCACAATGTATTTTGGACTAAATATGATAAGAATCACAAAATCACTGTAAGATGTTGCATGTTAATGGCTGTCACTGATAGAAATGCATCTTGAAGACAGGATTGGTAACAATTCTGTCTGTAAACAAAGACTTTTAGGGCAGTATTTTGCTTGCGTGAGACCTGTGATCATTTGGGTAAAACATGTTTGCGCAATTTAAATGATTATCAAACCAACGATAAGTTTATTGAAGTGGAAGATTTTAATTTGGGGATTTGCTAGGAAGATATATGCTGTTTGTTTTACTTTAAATCTACAAATGATCAGTTCTTTGGAGGGAGAGGTTCTGATTTGTATCTTTTTCTGTGTCTCCAAAAATAACGAGTATAAAGTAGATTTTGACAGTTCCACCTTAATTAAATTACAAACCTTGTGATGATTCTGAAATGTATGTTTTGAATAAGGGATCTTAAGTGCCACCTAGTGGCAATGAGGGGATATATTACACATTACATTACAAAATATATTAGTTTTGAAAGTATAGATGATCTTAAGTGCCACCTAGTGGGAGTAAAGGTTATATTATACAATATACTACAAAATAGAGCCATTTTGAAAATGTAAAAGGTCTTAAGTACTGCCTAGTGGAAATGGGATATATTACAGTTATTTTAAAATATGTTACGGAGAAGTTGCCCCCTTCTCAATGGTAGCCCCAGTATGACTTAAGCGCTGTGAATACAAAGCATGAAAATAGCATCTCCTTAAAAGTATGCATTCTTGCATTTTCTTTATTTAGTTTACCTGTCTGTCCCACTGTCCTTTGTACATCTAATTTTTCATAAAAAGAAATTTTTGTATTAGTTGAAACAGATGAATGCTGAAATCTGAATGAAATTTTAAAACTGAAAGTTTATTTCTCTCTTATGTAAGAGTCCAATAGGATATTTGGTGGGCAGCCTTCCTTGTAGTGATTTGGGGACCCAGGCTCCTTCCGTCTTGCACTTCACCTAAACTTTAGGGCAGGGATTAGCAAGCTGTTTCTGGGAATGGCCAGATGGGAAATATTTAGGCTTTGTGGACTTTCTGGTCTGTGTCAAAACTACTCAACTTTGCCTTTTTAGTGTGAAAGCAGCTGTACACAATATGTAAATGAGTAAGTGTGGCTGTATTCCAATAAAACTTTATCTTTGGATGCTGAGATTAGAACTTCATATGTTTTCCATGAAATAGTCTCTTTTTAAATTTTTCTTCAACCATAAAAATGTAAAAAACATTCTTCGCTCACAGGCAGTGCAAAATCACTTTGGTAACACTTGCCCTAGGGCTTCGGAATCCTTACTTCCAGCCAGAGGCTGGAGAAAGATCTTACATGGGAGGTTTTCTTTTAGGCCAGCCCGGAATCAGTCAAGCACCATCCCACTGGTCAGAACTCATTCACATGATCACAGACAAGATGGAGAGGGAATAGGTTTTGGTGAACGCATAGCAGTGTACCCACAATCTCTAATACAGTCCACCCTGTTACTTTAAAAATATAATTTCATCATTCATTCATTTATTCTTTATCAGTTGATGCCATTTCTTAGCCATGTTTTCTTGGTATTTATCATTTCACACACATGATTCTGAACATATATGCACTTTAAGACCTTGTCTTTAAATTCAGTACATACATATAAAGGGATTATGATGAACTTAAGAAATGGCATCAACTAATAATGAATGAATGGAATTGTATTTTTAAAGAATTATCATGAACTATATTAGAGATTGTGGCTACAGTTCTGTGTGTTCACCAAATCTTTCTCTAACCTCTACCCACATGGCTGAAAACGAAGGAGCCTTTGAACCCCAGCTCAGTAGCACCAATGCCTTGATAGCATCCTTGAAGCAGAGCTCCTCAAATGAGAATGTGCATGCAATTGTCTGGTAAATATTATCAGCACAACAATGGGGCTTGAGCTTCAGAATTTCTAATATTGGTGATGCTGAGGTTGCTAGCCTGTGGAACACACTTTGAGTTGTAAGATTAAGTATACTAAGCTAATAAGAGAAACCACGTTTCTTCATCTCTGTAATGACCAATTCTTTTGACTGTAATAGCTGGGACCCCAGGAAGCTGTCTGGATTTTGGAGAAAATAAGGATATAAAGGGAATGTGAACTGAAACTCAAAGCGTGGGATAGCTATGGATTATACTAAATTTTAAAGCAATAACTTGCAAACAAATGGGCATTACGTATGTGATGCAGTTCAGGTTTTAAAAATAAATCTTACAGCCAAAAAAAACCATGTCATTAATCTAGGTTGAAAAACATAAATGAAAATTTTTTCTAGGAAAGAAAAGAAACAGAGAGATGGGGAAGAAGGGTGAGGTGGTTGGGTGCATGCAGGAATGTCTTAGACTGACTAAAGAACTGGGAGTTTTGCTTCATGTGATTTTTTCACATTGCCAGGAGAGGGCAGCCAGTCCTCACTCTAAAAACATTGTGAAGTTTTACATTTGCATCTACCATTTTCAGAAAGTATTATGATATACAGTGATTTTTTAAGAAACTTACTTCTACTGTTTATTCTATTAACCATAATCAGAAGCTCAATGTATACAACGGGCATTAAACTAAGAGTCAAACAAACATCTGAATTTGGAGGGTCCTTTTTCCTAGATCTTAGCAATTCTGTGTCTGCAGGCAAATTGATGAACATCCTAGGTTTCTTTATCTATAAATTACATGCAGTAAGACTAGATCTGTCTCCTGAGAGGTTGGCAGATAATTAATGAATATTTTTTTGTGAAAGCCCTATATGAACACATTAATTCATTCATCTGTCCATTCACTTGTTCAGTCACAGATTTAAGCCTTAATGTGTTGCAGTGCTGGTTGATGAAATACAAAATGACTATCACACAGATTCTTCCTTCAAACAACCCATTGCTAACTGAAGAAAAATAGGATAGTAATGCTATAATTTAACTGCAAAGTGACATTCTAATAAGGCTTGGTATGAGCACCCTCTACTGACAACCGTGACCTGCTGTCCTTTTCCCCCCATACTTGGCATTTCACTCATTTCATTCCAGTTACACAGGTCTCCCCTAGTTGTTTCTCAGACTCAACATATTCACTGTGTTTTGGGGAATTTGAATTTCAGTTTCTTGCCTGAAGTGTTTTTCCTTTAGTTATCCACATGGCTCACGCTCAAGGATTTTTTTAAAAAAGATCTCTGCTCCCCTGTACAACTCTTAGAGGCCACTCAGAGTACATTATCTAAAATAGCACTTCAGTTACTCTCTATTTCACCCTCTCTCAGTCTGAAAATCAAGAACTTATTCCCTAAGGCATCCATTGTGTGCAATGAATTAACTTATCTCTTATGTATCTAGAATGGTAATAGCTGCGCCATCAGCCTTGGGAAAATTGACAATATAGTCTGTCAAAGCACTTTCTGTGTTCTGTGGTTCAGATGAAGATAGCAAGTTGAGTCCGTGTTTTACTTTTCTTTGTAACACTTTTCACTTACCAAACACAATATTATGAATATATTTAATTTGTTTTTCTCTCCTTTCTCCCCATTAGAACACAAACTCCAACAAGGTAGGAAGCATGGTTTGTTCAATGTATCTCCAGCACCTACCCTACCATGTGCCATCTCCAGCTTGGCACATGGTAGGGTAGGCAATAGACTTTTGTTGGATGGATGAGTGTGAATAACAAATGAATGAATGAATGTTCAGAATGCACTCAAGAGGCAAATCTTGATCTTGATCTTGTAAGATCAGAAGAATTTTCCTTGGTAGATGGGGCTGGGAAAGGTATTCAAACACAGTATGGTTTAATGCCACAGTCTTGTAAACTTGAGGGAGCCATATCCAGGTAAGGCAGTGGCTTTCTGAAGTGGTAAATCCATACCTGTTGTAGCTTTTCTGATTTTTGTTCTTCTTTGGAGAGTATTATACACATATACATCATATTATTCACAATACATTTTTGACAGAAATAAGTTGTATTTCCTGAGTAGACACCTCCACTTGTTGATGGACTGTATACTAAGGAAAATACAGATTTTAACATTAGCCTAAATACCACATAATTAGAAATTTAATCTACTAAGGAAAAGAGCATTAAATTCTCATAGTCCATATATTACTTTTGCTTATCAGAGTTATTCTACTCTTATTAATAAAAGAACAAGATGTCAATTTACTAACTGATTAAAATAATCATATTATTCTATTTCAAGAGCCTATATTTTCAATAGTGACGTGCATGTTTAATGATCATTAGATCCATACTATTCAAAGTATGGTCCCCGGACCAGTGCCAATTCTTAGATAGTGCTTGCAGGTCTACAAGGAGATAAGCAAATCAAGCAAGAGTAAACATTTGGAAACTTTTATAGAAATGTGGTACCATAATTTTATAGCTATTGAATCTAATTTTTAAATTTGGGCTTGTGTTTCATGTACTTCCCTACACCCCTTTTTAGTAATTTATTTTTTTATCACATTTTGCAAAAGTATGATCTGCAATAGATTGGAAACAAACAAGCAAACCTTGTCTTTCAATACAGGTCATTTGAGAAACAGTGCTCTATAGAGCATGATTTGTGGACTGTGTTTAGTCCCACAAAGCCTGAACTATAGGGAACACTGAGAATTCAGCTTGGAGTGGAACTGGCTTCAAACCAGGTAACAGTGCCTGTTAATAGTGCTGATAGCTGATATTTATCAAGTACTTACTATGTTCCAGACATTACACTAAAGACTTGAGAGATTTCCCTTGCAGCAAGGAACTGAGAAAAGTAAAAGTAGATAGGGGGAGAGGGAGATTGTGTGTGTGACATCATAAGCACAGGTGTTTCTTGCTCTATCTGACTTCTTTCAGGGATAGGAAGTCTAGAATGCCAACCACTCCACTGAGAGTTACACTGATTTGAACATTCATTTTCTTTTATTTCTGGGTTGGTATTAGTAATGTTTTGGTAGTGTAAGCCATTAAGCTTACCTGTGGGTGTAGGAAAGTCTAAGAGTTTCAGGTTGTTTGTTTATGCACGCATGCATGCCTTGGAGACCTGGTAGAGAACCCAAAAGCTTAATAGAGGGCTTTGCTTAAGGAAACCTGACTACTTGACCCAGGGGCAAAGCCATTAGTGTCCAGGATGTGGGCCTTGTTGCATAAAGATCTTGTAACTGGTTCGATTCTAGGAGGGCTGGGGAAATATGTTTTTTAGAAGCCCTGGAATTCATAACCTCATTGTCCATTGTGGTCTTTTCAAAGCATTCAGAGAATCTGCGTTGATAACAGTCTATAGATTAAAAGGACAGGCAACCTTTGCTGTAGTTTCCTGCATTTGGAAACCCTGTGGACCCTGCTAGGCAACGCTTTTGGTAAAAGGCAGGCAGTGAAATGCAAGAATCGGTGGAATCTACACAGCATCTGGGCTAAATCAGAAGTGTGCCTGAATGACAGAGGAATATATGCCTTGATTAGCTGAACTTCAGTAGCAGGGCTTCATTTCCCTCTGTGCTGAAAGGCTAGCAAATATTTTATATAAACGTGCCGCAGAAAGGTACCATAGGCACTACCTATTGGTAGAATAAATAGTTCAATCAATAGCTCAGTGTAGTTTAAATGGAATTTAATAAGACTTTGGAAGCAAACGGACTAAAAGAAACACAGACAGACAGAATTTGGGGCCCTGGTTCTGTAGCGATTACTCATACAAGAATGTAAATCTTTAGACTAGGTTTCCTAAAAGGAATCCAGCCATGCTTATTTAAAATTTGAATGAAATTTATAAAAACTGAACTAAAACTTGTATCCACAAGTCCTTAAGCCTTTTGACCACCTCTGAAATTAGGCATATTCATCTAATATAACTACTTAACAGATTTAGCAAATCGCTCACTTACATTTGAATTTCAGAAAAACGAATATTTTTAAAGTATATCCCATGTGATATTTGGTATTTATAAGTAGATCCCATGCAGTGCTTTGAAAAGACCAAAATGCACAATAAGGTTGATAATTCCTGGGTTTCTAAAAAGCATATTTTCCCCAACCCATCTAGAATCATGCAATATTTGGGACATATTTATATTAAAAATATTCATTTATTATTTGAAAGTCATTTTTTTTTAGATGGAGTTTCGCTGTTGTTGCCCAGGCTGGAGTGCAATGGTGTGATCTCGGCTCACCACAACCTCCACCTCCCAGGTTCACGTGATTCTCCTGCCTCAGCCTCTCGGCTAATTTTTTGTATTTTTAGTAGAGATGGGGTTTCTCCTTTCTCCATATTGGTCAGGCTGGTCTTGAACTCCCAACCTCAGGTGATCCACCCACCTCAGCCTCCCAAAATGCTGGGATTACAGGCGTGAGCCACCACACCCAGCCCTGAAAGTCAAATTTAACTGAGTGAACTGTATTCTGTCTGGAGAAAAAAGATGCAGCAAACATTCGTTTCTTTTTCTTTTTTTCCTTTTTTTTTTTTTTTTTTTTTTTTTTTTTTTTTGTTTTTTTTGAGGTGAAATCTCACTCTGTCACCCAGGCTAGAGTATAGTGGCATGATCTCAGCTCACTGCAACCTCTGCCTCCCAGGTTCAAGCAATTCTTCTGCCTCAGCCTTTCAAGTAGCTGGTATTACAGGCATATGCCACCATGGCTGGCTAATTTTTGATTTTTAGTAGAGACATGGTTTCCTCATGTTGCCCAGGCTGGTCTCCAACTCCTGACCTCAAGTGATCCACCCACTTCAGCCTCCCAAAGTGCTGGGATTACAGGTGTGAGCCACCATGCCTGGCAACAATTGGTTAATTTGTAGTTGAAAGCTTTATACATGTATCTCAAATTTTACAACAGTCATAGAAGAAGGACATACACTCATAGAAGAAGTTTGTTTTACAGATGTAGAAACTCAGGCTTGGAGAAGTTAAATCATTTGTCTAGGGTCAGACAGCTACTTAAGTCACAGAGGTAAGATTCAAGATCAAGTTTAACTTTGGAACCTAGACTCTTAAACATGTCAGTATAGTCTTACATGACATTTAATAATACTTTGGAAGAAGATGGATTAAAAGACACACATACGCATGCTCATATACACACACAGAGAGGCACACTCTCCTCATGTTAGCAAAGCATCATTAGGACTAATTCTCCTTTAGTGTTTTCCAATCGTATCAATGGTTTCCAAACTTTTAAATTATGGACATATCTCCTCCATTTTAACCTCTCATGGTTAGAATTACTAAGCATGGTAGTTTTAGTTTTGTTGTCTAAGAAAATGTAATGACAGAAATTAGCAAATTAGTTTGTCCATCAAAATGAATTCATAAATAATTTTTCACAATACAAATAGCATCTGACAGCATATGAAAGACACCAAAACATATCTTCAGATAAATTATTTATTCTAGAAATGATGTTGAGTGTGCAAATAGGTTGGAGGAGTCCCTTATATAGCTTGAGGCTTCCCAACTCCCACCTCAAAGCAGGTCATGTCCTACAAGTTGGGGATCTATAACTTAGAACAATTAAATCTTAGAGATAGACCCAAGATGAATGAGCTGCCTTTTTCTGTATGCAGACATCAACCCAAAGGAAAACAGACTACTGAAGTTGGGGATAAATGGAAGAAGCAGGGGAGTGGAGGGTCAATGATTTAATTCTGGACTACAGCAGGTGCTTCTGGTGCCCTGCCTGCATCAACCTGAGGCTTTATAATACAAACACTGGGAACTCCTGACCTGATGGCTTCCTCTGCCGCCTCTCCCTATGCCTCATGTTCTGCCGATAGGAGAGCAGGGAAGTCTGGAAGTGGTTACACTTAGGAAACAACCCTTAACACAACCAGATTCCTTGCCCTTTGAGTGGGATGACTCAGAGTGAAGCTCTACCCAATCTCCCAGAGGTCCCCAGAAGGACTAAGCCCCAGGTTCCCACAGTAGTCACCAGCTCATGCATGCATTTGAATTGATCAACCTTCTCTTCCTCATCCCACTTTCATCATTTCCCAGTGCTTCCTGGGATCTCTTCCCAATTAAACTACTTGCATGCAAATTCTCATCTTATCCTCTGCTTCTGGGAGAACTCAGTGTTAAGAAATGGATTAAGGAATTTTATATTTTCGAACTCTGCCGTAGGTATCAGTACTAGAAGAGATTAGCTCTCAGTTATTTTTCTGATCCTCAGTGCCTTGATAATTAGTCCAGCCTTTTGAGAGTAAGCTGGTTGGTGAGCCTGGTTAATATCAGTTCTCGACAGAGGGGCCCATGTAGTTACTAACAACATGGGTAAATAGAGCCTGACGTCAATTAATTATGCTTGCATAGATTTTTCCCTCTGTAAATTTTGGTCATTATAAATAAAGAATTGATAGATTTTTGTATACAGTATGTGGCGAATAACTGCTGTCCTTCAGTGCTTCCCTCCTAGCATCTTTATTTGGGCATTTTCTTTGAACTGAACTATAAAAGATAAATTTGATTATTTTATTAGGTGAGAAACTTGTGTAACAATAAAGCAAAATAGTGTATTTACTCAGACTTATGCCAGACAGTATGGGGTAGTAAAAGCAGAGTTGGGAGCTTTAAACAGGAGCTTCTTTAAACAGGAGTTGGGAGCCTAATTTCTGCATGGCGTGTAACATCTCTGGGTCTTTTTTTCCTTATGAACCGAATGAGCTCTAACAATTCATTCACCAATAAATGTCTATGATCTTTTCCACCAATAGAAGTCCCAGTGTCAATTGCAGAGTTGAAAAGGATTGTTGATTATGGGCAGACTTCAACATCTCAAGATTTCCTGCTCATCCACCCCTGGAAAGAGATCATGCATGCAGCATTGTGAATACTTCTGAAGAGGAGTAAGAGGAGTATATGGTTAGATAGGCTAGACCACTGGTCTTCTACCAGGATAATTTTGCTCTTCAGGGGACATTTGATGATGTATGGAGCCGTTTTTGGTTGCCAACAACCGGAATCAGGGAAGATGCTAGTGGCATTAGTAGGTAGGGATGCCTCCAAACATCTGATACTGCAGGGGTCCCCAATCCTCTAGTCATGGAACAATACCAGTCCATGACCTGTTAGGAATCAGGCCACATAACAGGGAATAAGTTGTAGACATATGAGCGAAGCTTCATCTATATTTACAGTGGCTCCCCATCACTTGCATTACCACCTGAGCTCCGCCTCCTGTCAAATCAACTGCGGCATTAGATTCTTATAGGAGCATGAACCCTGTTGTGAACTGTGCATGCAAGGGAGCTAGGTGGCACACTCATTATGAGACTCTAACTAATGCCTGATGATCTGTCACTGTCTCCCATCATCCCCAGATGGGACAATCTAGTTGCAGGAAGACAAGCTCAAGGCTCCTACTGATTCTATATTATGGTGACTTGTAGAGTTATTTCATTATATATTACAATGGAATAATAGAAATAAAGTGCACAATAAATGTAATGCACTTCAATCATCCAGAAACTATCCCCCTCCCCTCCGGTCCTTGGAAAAATTGTCTTCTACGAAACTGGTCCCTGGTGCCAAAAAGGTTGGGGACTACTGCTATAGTGCATAGGATGGTCCCCCAATGACCTAGAATTATCCAGTCCCAAAAATCATTGGTGCTAAGGTTAGAATAAGGCAACAAATAGACCAAAGCATTCAATGGCTGAAAACAATAGAAATTTAATTTTTGCATCTATCACAATCTAGGGTTGTTCAAGCTAGACTAGAGAGGGGTTGTGGGGGTAGGCACGGGAGTGGGAAGGTAGATCCAGCTCTGCTCTATGAGGGAATAACAACTGATGGCATTCCTTTCATTTGCAGTATATTGTTACCATAGCTACACCAGGCTCCCTCCATTTCAGCCAGCTAAAATAGGGAAATGGTATGGAGGAACATGTATAGGAGATTTAGATGGGTAAAATCTGGCAATAACACACACGTCTTCCTCTCCTGTTCCATTGACTAGAAATCAGCCAATGCAAGGCAGACTAGAAAATACAATATGAACTAATCCATTACTCAGAAAGAGGAGGAAAGAATATTTTGCTAACTAGTTAGCAATATCTGCCCTAATGTGCAACTGCATCACTTCTTTCATTATAATAATAAGAGTGATAATAACTTCAGTTTTTGAGTACTTGTATTTTATGAATTTGTATGTATTTTGCATATGTTAACTCACTGAATTCTCCCAGTACCCTAATAGGCTACATTCTGTTATTAGCTCCATTTTACATTTCAGAAAACCAAGGCATGAATGGTTAAATAATTTCTCTAAAATACACAACTGATAAATGTCAGAGCCTGCTTATAAACCCAGACTATCTGATGCTAAAACCTGAGTTCTACCCATTATACCACCATGCTTGTTTTCTACTTGAATACGCTGGTTGTTATTTCTTCTATTCAATCCAAATCTGCCTTTTCACACCCTCCCCCTCCACTTGCTGATTCTACTTTTTTTATTGAGGAGAAACAGGATAATCTTACTTAGACTTTTCAATATAGGCAACTAGAGGCATGGGTGGAAGTCAAGGTAATGGCCATGTGGGCTGGAAAGAAACAGGCAGATGTAAGAGATGCAGACTCCATAGGATAATTCAATGGCCTGGAATTTGTTTATAAGGTAACTGGTAAGATTCTCTAACTGTTAAAAAAAAATTGGGCCAGGCACAGTGGCTCATGCCTGTAATTCCAGCACTTTGGGAGGCCAAGACAGGAAAATCACTTGAAGCCAGAAGTTTGAGACCAGTCTGGGCAACATAGCAAGACCCCATCTCTACAAAAACAATTGAAAATGATAGCCAAGTGTGGTGGTGTGCACCTGTAGTCACGGCTACTCGGGAGGCTGAGGTGGGAGGATCATGTGGGCCCTGGAGTTCAAGGCTGCGGTGAGCTATAATTATACCACTACACTCCAGCCTGGGTGATAGAGCAAGGCCCTGTCTCAAAAAAAAAAAAAAAAAAAAAAAAAAAAAGAAGAAGAGGAAGGAAAAGAAAATGGAAGACAGGAGGATAAACTGATTTAGGTTGTGGATGAGTGATAGGGTGAGGCAGATACTGACAGTTTCAGATTTTAAAATGTTAGATTAAGGTATTTGGGGCTGGGATATTTTCATGATTATTTTTTTTCTAATTTAAAAAAAAAATTTTAAAGTTCCGGGGTACATGTGCAGGATGTGCAGGTTTGTGACATAGGTAAATATGTACCATGGTGGTTTGCTGCACCTATCAACCCATCACCTAGGTATTAAGCCCAGCATGCATTAGTTATTTACCCAATGCTCTCCCTTCCCCTATCCCACCACCTGAAAGGCCCCAGTGTGTGTTATTTCCCTCCCTGTGTCCATGTGTTCTCATTGTTCAGCTCCTACTTATAAGTGAGAACATACTGTGTTTGGTGTTCTGTTCCTGCGTTAGTTTGCTGAGGATAATGACTTCCAGTTCCAGTTTCATCCATGTCCCCTCAAAGGACATGATCCATTTATCACAAACCTACAGCCAATATTATACTGCTTGATGATTTTAAACCAAACTCAGGTTTAAAGTTTAGGAGAGAGATGAGGGCTAGAGATAAGCATTTAACATTATCTTAAGATATATGACAGTTGAAACTATGGAAGTGGAAAGGATTCATGATAGAAAACAGTGTGCATGAGAAGATAAGATTAAAAGCAGAAATTGGTAAGGCCAATTGTTTTATTGGCCCTGATTCTTCACCTACCCTTGCATCCACACTTCCACACGCTTGTAGAGTTAGAAGTTCCATGTACAAAATGGGGAGAGTATGTATTACCCTGTCCCCTGATGTTTAACTCTGACTTGCTTTGGCCAATAGATAGGACAGTAATGACAGTGTGCCAGTTCCTAGCCTAAGCTTAAGATGTTTTGCATGTGTCTGTTTGCTGTCTGGGCTAGCTGATTTTTCTTGGGTAAAGGATGAATGACATGTGAGGCAGAGCCCAGCCTACATTAGCCAGCCTCAGCCTACCTGGACACTCATGAGCTACATCAATGCCTCCTATGATATTGTTATGGGCCTCTGAGATTTCATTATTTTTGTTATTGTTATTATTGTTATGCAGCATGGATTTTGAGTTCTGGAGAGAGGACTGCAGATAGGCATAGAAGTTTATTTTCCAAGAAACGGTAGTTGAAGCTGTGAAAGCAAATAGCGGCCTTGATGGAGAATACAATCTGAGAATGCCTACATTTACAGTTCTGGAGGAAGTGTGGAGACGATGATAGAGAAAGAGGCTGGAGTGTGGAAGGAGAAGACAAGGACAGCACAGTCTTTAGACTTGGAAAATCTCTGCATAATCATATCTTTACCATTTACTAGCAATGTGACCTTGAGCAAAATGTTTTAAAAATACACAAAATATGTTTTAAAAGAAAAATCAGTAAAAGTGAAACATTAAACTCCCAAGACCTCAGTTTTCTCATCTGCAAAATGGAGGAATGAGGACCTATGTTGAATATTACTACAACAAATAAGTAAACTTATCACAGTATGTGTTAAATCTAACAGAATGCTCGGTAAATGTTAGCTATTCTCTAAGAAACTCAATAATTATGATAGCTAAAATATTGTATACACACTTGGCAAGATATTGGAAATATCTTCTTGCAGAAAAAGGATGCATCTCAAAAGAGAATAAAAAAATGAAGCCAAACGCTGGGGAGAGGGAGGAATTGGGAGTTGTTTAATGCAAATAGAGTTTCAGTTTAGGAAGATAAAAAAGTTCTGGAGATAGACGGTGATGATAGTTGCACAACAATGTGAAAGTACTTAATGCTACTGAACTGTACACTTAAAATGGTTAAAATGTCAAATTTTATATTATGTATATGTTACCACAATAAAAGAGATAAAAGAGAAAGAAAACATTTGAATGAAGGGAAACTTACAAAATATAACTTGAAAAATACTTAGTAGATTAACTTCTCAACCGACAAGTATTAGATCTGAGATATAGTAAGTGCTCAGTAACCGTTTTTGTAAATAAAAACGTGGTTGCAGAGAGAGTTACCCCAGAAACAACGTTAGAAATAGCCACGTTAGATTGACAGGAGACCTTGATGGCCGATGTCTAACCTGCAGGCAATCAACTTTAATAGGAAAATTGTTGATTTTCATTGGGGATTTCATGTTTGATGGTGAAACACCCCTGATGGGGGTGGTCTAGCAATGCAGGAGTTCATGGGGCCTTTTGACTCCATCTATGTCTTCATTTTTTTGTTTTAGAAATACCAATAACATTTCATAAATCATGTGAGGTTTTGAGATAAAACTCAACTAAATTTTAGAGAATGTTTTGTGCAAATCATTTACTGCTTCTGGGAAGGACAGATTTCGTTCATTACTAATTTGTATGAGTCATTTTGTAATAAACCAGATGATTTTTTGCCCATGACAATGACACATCTAGTTCTTTTAATACAAAATATGTCTTAAGAGAAAAATAAATAAAAATAAAACATTAAGGAGGCAGATGTCCAAAAATATATTTTAAATGGTATAAATTTCCATGGCCTGTAGGTTTTTAGCCAAGTGCAGAAATTTAGCCAAGATTATTGAGGGAAAGGTTTGGTTGTTTAAAAAAAATGGATTAGTGGGAGGTATAGTTATGTGCTTCAGTATGTATATAATGTATAGCTGCTACTCAAACTGATAATTTTGATGAAACCAAAATAATGGTCCCTAACATGACACTGTGATTGACACAGAGCCTAGGGAATGATTGCATCAGGACACAACTTTCGTTCTTGATAAATGTGTTAGGAAAATGTTTGGGGATGATTTCACAAAGTTATATGTACTTTAGTGACTTATATACTGATATTTTACTTTCCAAGACAGTTCTTCCTTTTGCATGAAACACATATCCTGCTTTTAAGGAAATTATACTAGGACTGAGAAAAGTCAACAGAGAGCAATGTAAGACAATCTATCTTGGATGTCATGGCTACCACCATTCTACTTCAGGTCCATGACAGACATTACTCTTTGATCGCAACACACTGTTGCTGAGCCTGTATACACCCTCACTTTTCAATGTTATGCTCCAGGTGGCCATTGTCAGTTATGGTTTTTCTGTGAGATGGAACCCATTGTTTATTCTGTATTAGACTATATGGCTTCAATAATTTACAGAGAGGACAAACCAGTGAGAGTGGAATTGAAAGCTTCATGAGAATGGATAGTAGGATCAAACACACAGAAGTAGAAATGTGTGAATGAAGTGTGTGTGTGTGTGTGCAATGCATAGACAAAGATGAAGAGGGCAATATAGGGAGATTCAGTTGATGTGCTAGACAGTAATTATCAAGAACTTTGGAAAGTAAAATTGGGCCAAATCAAGAAGATATTGAAAATCACATAGAGCACTTTAGATTTCCAATTATAGAGAATTGTTTGATAACTAGATTAGTGAAGCCTGTGCATACCAAATAGATGAGAAATGGGATATAGTAGGCATAAGAGGACATTGGGTCTCAAATGGAGGAAATTTGTCTTCCCAGGGGACATTTGGCAACATCTGAAGAGATTTTGGTTGTCACAGCTGAAGGCAGGGGGCGGGGTTCTACTTGTGGTGGAGGCCAAGGATACTGCTGAACATCCTATGTTCAGGATACGATATCCTGATAGGATACTCCACCATGACAATGAATTATCCAGCTCAAAATATCAGTAGTGCTAAATTGAGCAATTATGCTATAGGCTAGTTGCTGTAATCTATAACCCCGAATCTCAGTGATTTAATTCAACAAAAATCTATCTTGCTCCTAAAAAGACCAAAGCAAGTATTTTAGGTGAGGTAGAAATTCTGGGAGTTCTCTTTCAAGAAGTTACTCAGGAATTCAGTTACTATCCATTATGTAAAACCTCTTTCTTTTCTTTCTTTTTTCTTTTCTCTCTCTCTCTCTCTCTCTCCCCCCTCCCTCCTTCTCCCTCCCTCTGTCCCTCCTTCCCTCCCTCTCTCTCTCTCTTTCTTTCTTTCTCTCTCTCTCTTCCTTCCTTTCCCCGTCCCCTCCCCTCCCCTCCCCTCCCCTTCCCTTCACTTCCCTTTCGCTCTCTCTCTCTCTCATCACCCAGGCTGGAGTGCAGTGGCACGATCTCAGCTCACTGCAGCCTCCACCTCCCAGGCTCAAGCGATTCTCCTGCCTCAGCCCCCTAAGTAGCTGGGACAACAGGTTATCTGCCACCACACCCAGCTAACTTTTGTATTTTCAGTAGAGACAGGGTTTCATCATGTTGCCCAGTCTGGTCTTGAACTCCTGAGCTCAAGTGATCTGCCTGTCTTGGCCTCCCAAAATGCTGGGATTATTGGCATAAGCCATGATGCTCAGGCTGACCTAGTCTTTAATATGTAGCCCCCAAGGTAGACGTGGAAGGGGAAAGAGACTGTGTTCATAGAGAAGGCATCCTTGCTCTCACCTGCCTTGGACAAGAAGTTACCTGTCAATCCACTCACATTCCTTTGGAAAGAATTTATCACATGGTTCCACCTAGATGCAAGGTGCCTAGGAAATGTGGTTTATCTCTGTGCTCAAGGAGAAAAAGAACTGGGTCACATATGTTTCATAGCTCAGCTGGAAAAGTATTATAGAGATTCAGTGCCAAGTTGTAAGCACCTGGGCAAATGGTGGCATGAGGACAGAGGGCTTAGCAGGAGACTCAATTTAACAAGTAAAACAGTGCAAGTGTCCAAAACAAGTCAACAATGGCAAGTCTGAGATGTTACTTCCACCTTCCCACTAAACTATAATCTCCTTAAATGTGATCTTCATTCTTACTGCTCTTTGAGGTCTCAACTTTCTTGGGCATAGGTTTATGGCCCACAGTCCGTGCAAGAAAGTATGGACATGTGGGAATAAAGTAGGAAAGAACAAAATCTTGTAGGTTTTTTGGTTGTTGTTGGTTTATTTGCTTTTGCTGAGGGTTCCTGGAGGAGGGAATGATTACTTAATATTTCAAACATGATGAGTTTTCAGTAATGGTAGAATATTCTAAGAGCTGGGCCCTAAACCATTAGATAAGAGTGCAGCATTGCAGATGTAGTTTTGGAGGCATTATTAGTTGAGTGGATTTCACTGCTATATCCCTGGAGTCCAGTTCAGAGCCCGAGACAGCATATATGGTTGATAACATTTTGTTAAATGCATAGATCAACAGGTATTTGACTAACATAAATAAGGAAAAGGATACTTTTCCCTTTCACTAAAATGAAAATAAACTTGATGCAAACCATCCCAAACATCAGAGACTTCAAACAGTAGACATTGATTATTTGCCACGTATTTATGAATCAGCCAGATGATATTTCTGGTCTTGGCTGGGCTTATGCATATGCAGTCAGCTGTGGGTCATGGAGAATGCTCTGCTGATCTTGGCCATCTCTTTCATATGTTTGCAATTCAGCAGGTCTAGGGTGGTCATGCCTGAGAAAACTGGGTTCTTTTCCATACGGTTTCTAATCTTCCATCAGATTCTCCTGGGTTTTTCTTATGGTGTGGCAAGGATCTGTGAGAAAAAGTAGAAACACTCAAGATATAGTCTAGGCTCAAAACTGAAATACCATCTCTTGTGCCACCATCTGTTAACCAAAGCAACACACAAGGCCTGCTCAGATTCAAAGGTGGAGAAATAGACCCAACTCTTGATGAAAGTGGTTGTAACGTCACGTTTCAGAAGTTGTATATATGGAGAAACTATTAATAGGCTTCATCAATAAGATAAACCCACCACAGCTTGGGAGGAGGTTGCTATATAGTGTGGAAAGAAAGAACACTAAGCTTGATTTATTCACTTCTGAACATCCTGATCTCCACAGTAATTAATGAGATTTCTAAAATAATTTCCAGGCCATGTTTTTATTACTCTTGATCAGTGAAGAAGTAATTTGAAAGGTCCAAGGTTTACCCTGCACTTTAAAAGTAAATAGCTGTCACACAAAACTAATCTACTTATAGGTTATATCCTGACTCAATTTGCCCCAAATGTATCCTATCCATTTTCATGTCATGGCACATAAAGAAAAAATAATTGTCATTTTGTGGCACACTAAAGGAAAAGGACAAGGCTGCTTGTGATTTGGGTAAGTAGTCTCAGGGGCTCTGGCTTCCCCAGGTCTGGTTCACTTGGCTGGTTCAAGGGATGAGTTGATTACCACCTCCACACATGTGTAACCCCCCAGCGGAGTAAGCCAGGTAGGATGTTCTGTCATGAACCAAAATATCAATGGGTCTAGGGAATCCTGTGACTTAGTTGCAGGGTCAAGTATAGAAGCCAGATCTCTTTCAGTCCCATGCCTTCTTTATGGAACTATGTTGTCTTCAGAGATACATCTTTAATCAGCATGTTTCTCATTTATCTGCTGTTAGCCTTGAAATATGCAAGATATCTGAGGGGAATATAAACACTGTATAAGACATGGCCACTGTCCTCCAAGGGGTTAGGAAAGAAACTCTCATCTACCCATTTTGATTTCCTCTCTGGGTACAGTATGAAGTCTAATGCAAGGTAAGGAGGCGAGTGCCCATTTCTTCTGGAGTTGCAAGCATTGCAAAAATGTCTGCTTCCTCTATTTTAGTCACTGTATTTGGATGCAAAATAATCCAGCATAGCACAGGAAATATAATCAATTTACTCAAGAATCCCTGGCAATATGATACAATAGGAGGCTTGTATAACCCATTCAGGAACCAGTAACTAGTAGATCCTTTGATTCTTCTACATTTGTGTCATTTTAAGTATGTTCATTTCCTGTAATGCAATTACTAATAATTATTTACTGCTCTTTTGTAGGGGAAAATCACTTGCATACTGCTGCATAGTAAGCCACTTCAAAACTTGGTGTCTTCAAGGAGAATTAAAAAGCTATTTTTTGGAAAGAGCTAGATAGTAAATATTTTCAGGTTTGCAGGTCATATGTTCTCTGTCCCAACTACTCACCTCTGCTATTGTAGGGCTAAAGCAGCCATAAGCAATACATAAATAAGAATGGCTATGTTTTAACAAAACTTTATGTATGTATAGATACTGTGATTTGAATTTCATAACATTTTTATGTGCCACAAAATCTTCTAATGTGTTTTCTACGCTTTAAAAATGTAAGATCCATGAATGGTTTGCTGATAGAAGCTGGATTTGGCTCAAAGGCCTTAATTTTTTATCTCCTGGCTTGAAAGGGCCATCATTATCACTCAGTAGTCTTCAGATTGATTGGGAGTGGGTAATGCAAGCTTGGGCTGTGTGACTCTGATTCAGGTTCTGGATCCACATGACCTTGGATTCTTACCAAAATGGGAATAAGTTTTATCCTTGTGTATTCACTCTGGGACCCAGGCAGGGTGGCAGCAGGTTTTTTCACAGCTATGTCGTGGAAAAGAGGGCAAGCCTAACCATCCAAATGCATCTGTGGCATCAAGCTGGCTACCATTCCTTTGGCCATTCCATATGATCACATGGCCAAATTCAAAATCAACAGGCAGGGAAATGCCATCTTTAGTGATAAAAATGTCACAGGGTATGAGTTCAGGGAACCACGAAGAATTGGGAGCACTAGTGCCATCTATCACACTCACCTTCCCTTTTCTTTATTGAAAAATGTAATTGTCTCCTTCTTTCCTCCACCTTTTTTCTAGACAGAAAAGAAGGGCATATATAATCTATTTTAGATTCTTTCTGGAGGGAATAACTTCCTATGAATACTTCTCTTAGTCATCTGCAGGAAAATGCTGTTTATAATTTTACCCTGATCTAATATCTGTCATACAGGAAAGTACACATTACATATCTTTTACTGGACATTCCACAGCTTAATCTGATACATCAAAGGTCAACTGAGTGTTTTCCTTGAGAGAATTTAGAACCACCAACTATTATCTTTGAATATTCTTTGTTTGGCATCTGAAGGTATCCCTGTTACCCAAGAGGTCCTCTCATTCTGAACATGGGGAAGTGAGAGGAGTTATTCCTGAAAGTGGGGCCTATTAAAGCACTGGACCTTTTCTTGACAATGGCTATACCGACGTCACTGACCGAGGGCTGTTTAACGTAGCTCTTCTTGCCTTTAACCACATTCCTTTCACTTACCATTTGTTGATGCAACTTTTAACACAGGACAAAGTGTCTTATGTTTTTCTAACCTTCCTCACTTTCTGGATTTTCTTTTCTAATAACCTTCTGGAGTTTAGACTTATGATTTCAAATTCCTGAATAGAACATTTCTCAAAACAAAAACCACTTTTTAAAAATATGTACCCTGAAATTAAAAAGTAATGTGTCAGTGAACAGAATGTAGCAAATATCAGGGAGGACTGAGAATGTGAAGGTCCACCTGATAGGCTAGGACAGTCACTTTCCTTGGCAGAGCCTGAGTGTTTGCATATGAAAAGAAAAGTCACTCCTAACTTGGAAATCATTTGATTCTGAGGTTCCACAAAATGCATATAATCAAAATTCTGTCTAGGATTTGAGATACAACTTAAAGAAGACATCTCTATCCTCTGAATATAGGCTGTATATTGGGTCTAGAACATTCTTTTTCAGCTCCCTAGCTATCCCCCTTCTTTTCTATTTCCATCTGTTCCTGGTCCTAGAAACAGAAATCTCAAATTTTATTTTGTTTAGCTTAATAATATTAGTCATGGAGATGCTCTTAAATATATGATGAATGGCAAATAAAGAATTTGAAGGAGTTTATCCAGTATGATGAACTCTGTTAACTGTCATTGTAGGGATGAGAGATTTTGATCAAAAGATCTTCTCATGGGATTATGATCAACACTGTAAGTAGATGGATCACTTGTTTGCAGAGCTTTAGAATCAATAGCATAACTTAGCACCCAAACTCAGATGGCTATAATTTGAAGTTTTCCTTAATGATTCCAATATCAAGGTTATCACTATGTTGATGAGGGATGGTAAATAAAGACATCTAAATGATAAAAGGCCAAATGGTGACTAGCTTACCATATAGAGTGCATGTGTGATAAGTAATGCATGTGTGTGTGTGTGTGTGTGTGTGTGTGTGTTTAATAACATGAGTTGGCTCAGGCATGAGGCACATTTTGGAATTTCATCAGCATTTGAGGTAGTGAAGAGGCAAGGAAGCTGAGATTTGAAAGGGGTGGGAGCTGGGGAAATGATGATCAAACAGATATCTTAGACTCCAAAGACTATGCCAAGCATAGGTGCATACAGTGGAAGACCGAGGAGGAAAGCATATTGCAAAAGTACTCCAGTCCCTGGGTGGGTCCAAAGGCAGCTGGAGTCAGTTTTTGGGAGCAATGAGATTGCCAGGCTAGGAGTAGCCCAGCCAAGCTGACTGGCATGTAGCTTAGAAGGAAATGGAGAGACAGACTTAGTGGCATGGAGTTAGGAGTTGGAGTTACGATCAGGGTCAGGGCAAGCCTATATCTCTGAAAATACAGCTATATCTTATCTCCCTAGGGTTGCCAGCTAAAATGCAGGATGCTAAGGTGAATTTGAATTTCAGATAAATAATAATATTGTCAGCACGAATATGTCCCAAATATAGCATGGGACATACTTATGTTAAAAAATTAGCCAGATGGGGTGGCTCACTCCTATAATCTCAGCTACTTGGGAGGCTGAGGTGGGAGGATGACTCGAGCCCAGGAGTTCAAGGCTGCAGTAAGCTGTGATTGCACCACTGTATCATGGCAACAGAGCAAGACTCCAACTCTTAAAAAAAATACTCATTTTTAATGTGAAATTCAAAATTAGCTGGATGTCCTGTACCTTATTTACTAAATCCTGTAACCCTACCTACCCACATCCGTGCTGGGTAAACACCCCATACTTTTCTCTCCTTGTACCTTTCCATTATATGGGTGATTCTTTTCATTTAACAACCGTTTCCCTCCTGAGAAACCAAGCTCCACAAGGGTGTTTTGACTTTCAACATATTTTGTGCAAAATCATAGGTGGGGCTCAAAAAGTATGTGTTGAATGAGTGCATACTACTTTATTAGCAGTGGGACTACTTTACAAGTACCACTAAAAGTCTCTCTGAGGCGGCTGGCCAAAGTTTTACTCTATAATAAGGGCTTAGGATTTTATCAGTAGAGGCAGCTGCAAGGAGCTGGGGGCAAAGTGGCCCAGACAGGAATGACAGTCCCCTAACTTTATAATTATTCTCATATCTAAATACACATGCCTGCCTAGGAGCACAATTTCCTCTGTTGGAATCCACCGCCCTCGGTGGAGAATCAGATGGCTTGCTCTGTCATTAACTGGCACAATGGCTTTAGGAAGGTGCCTAAACCTTTGTAAGCCTCAGTTTCTCTCTACAAAATAGGAGTGAATCTCTTAACTCACGAGCACTCACAAGGATTGAAAGCTCATGACATGAAAGTGTGTATTGGAAATAATTATACTGTTTTTTTAAAGATAGAAATGTATATTTTATGCCACAGAAACAGTAGAGGCCCCTGAGATAAATTTCCCTATCACCTGAGCAAATATCCCTTGTTTTAATGACATGGAGAGTGAGATGTGGAATCCTTCTCATTCAAGCACACCCTCAGTCATTGTTTAAAAGCTGTGCTGCCATGTCCATCCCAAGTGCCACTGGAAGGTCACATCCTGGAAAGTGTAGGGAAAGGATTGCCCCTGCAAAGAACTGATAACTGCCCTCGTTTCTGAAGGGTCACAGAGTCACAAATCTCTAGATATTTCTTAGGAATTCCTCTCCCTTGAGAATGAGGCTTTTATGACTCAACTTTCTCTACTGAATAATCAGTAGGGATTCAAGAGTATATTAATAGATAAGGCTTAATTAAACAAACATTTTTGGAGTCCTACAAGGCTCTGTGCTTAGTAAAACAGAGGAAAAACAAAGATGATTAAGACGCTATGTACTAGATTAGGAAGAAAAAGCCCCCACTCAGATAATGCTAATGAAAGAGCAAGCCAAAGGCTAAAGAGAAGAAGCTGATTCTTCTGACTGAGAGCTGGGGAGAATCAGGGGAGACTTCAGGGAGAAGGGTCTTGTAGTTTGCATAGAATTGATGTAATCCCCATTCAAGCTCTTCTGTGTTCTTTTTTTAACTTTTGCTTTAGGTTCAAGGGTACATGTGCAAGTTTGCTATATAGGTAAACTCATGTCATAGTGGTTTGTTGTACAGATTATTTCATCACCCAGGTAATAATAGTACCTGCTAGTTATTTTTTTCTGCTCCTCTATGCTCCACCCTCCTACCCTCTACCCTCAAATAGGCCCTAATGTCTGTTGTTCTCTTCTTTGTCTCCATGAATTCTCATCATTTGGCTCTCACTTATAAGTGAGAACATGCAGTGTTTGGTTTTCTGTTCCTGCATTAGTTTGCTAAGGATAATGGCCTCCAGGTTCATCCATGTCCTGGAAAAGGACATGACCTCGTTCTTTTTGTGTCTGCATAGTATTCCATGGTGTATATGTACCATACTTTCTTTATCTAGTCTGTCATTGATGGGCATTTAGGTTGATTTTGTGTCTTTGCCACTGTGAATAGTGCTGCAGTGAACATATGCATGTGTATGTCTTTATGATAAAATGATTTATATTCCTTTGGGTATATACCCAGTAATGGGATTGCTGGGTTGAATGACAGTTCTGATTTTAGCTCCGGGAGGAATCACCACACTGCTGTCCACAATGGTTGAACTAATTTACACTCCTGCCAATAGTGCATAAGCATTCATTTTCTCCACAACTTCACTAGCATCTTGTTATTTTTTGACTTTTTAATAGTAGCCATTCTGACCGATGTGAGATGGCATCTCATTGTGGTTTTGATTTGCATTTCTCTAATGATCAGTGATATTGAAACTCTTCTGTGTTTTACCACTCAATAATAGTATGAAACCTCAAGTCCATGAATCTGTGTCATTTACATGTTTGACTAACCCAAGTATAAAACAAGGGAAGTACAACCTGCTAGGCTGCCACAGAGAGCCAAACAGGAACTCATGGGTGAAAGTGTAATGCACTACACTGGTAGGAGGCAGGTCTTTTGTACTGGCTTGTTGCCTGCCTAGTTTGGACTCGGTTACTCCTTCCCTCATTATGTTGCTCTTTGCAGGGAAAATTTCAGGGAAGCTCCCACTTTTGTTCACTAAAAACCACCCAGACTTCTCAGTCATTTTTTACTTTGAAAAAAAAAAAATCCAGTCTTGTTTCAGATGTTTTCATTTACCAGGGCTAGGGAGGAGAAGTACAAAAAGGAACACGTGCTAACTTTTGGGTTTACTCTTCGCATTAAAATTTATCCAGTGTGGCATTGATGTATCTTTCTAACATTGTTGGTGGCTGTTAACCATTTGGGTTTATTTTCTCCCTATGTGTTTACCTTCAGGAAATGCATGAAACTACCATTGTCCATTTCCTGACTTTAACTCTGTGTCTCTTCAGTCTGTCTTCTGGCTCAATAAGCCAGTGTGTGCATATGTGTTTTCCTCATTTGGCTAAAGACATGCTTATTTGCACTAATGTGGGTAAAGATATAGTTGTGGTTTTAATCAATAATTTTCATTGCATCTTCTTTAATAGCTGCTTGGTGAGCAAGTTTAGATATGTGGGCTTAAAGGAGTTCTAGAATACTTATTTACATAGTTAAGGCACTGATTCTTTACAGGGGATAATTTTATCCACCAGAGGACATTTGGCATGATATGGAGACATTTTTGACTGTCACAACTTGGGAATGGTGGTGGTGCTACTGCCAGTATCTAGTGAGAAGAGGTCAGGGATATTGCCTAACAACCTACGATATGCAGCACAGCATGACAACAACAAATTAGCTAGTCTAAAATGTCAATAGTACTGAGATGTAAAACCCCCAATTTAAGATATGTACTCTACCTGCTTTCCAAGGAAGCTTAACAAAGTAAATATAATAACAAAAAATAATTACAAATAAAAGTAGAACTGAAACAGAATAGAAGGAGCAGAAGCAAGGATGTCACTGGAGCCCTGAAATGACTTAATCATTAGAGTTGAACATTTGATTGAGTTCTGTATTTCTCAACAAATGAGAAAGAGAGAAAGAAACAGTTCTTGGGTCACCTTCCCCCCCAAAAAATTTTGACACATAAATTCATCAGCCAAGACCACTTCTTTTCCTGCCATTGATTTTAAAGAGAAATATATCTTGTAGGGCATTTTATATGGGACATTATATAAGAAAATAGATAATTTTTCAACCATGGTTTTGCAAAAGACACGGATCTCTTTGTGTGTGTGTGTATAAAATGGATATTTCTGGTCTAAAGTCTCTACTAAAAAAAGTAGCAGAGGGTATAACATTAGGTTTTGTGAAATGAAATGCATTTCCTTGAGTTGCAGAACTAATACATTCTGAGTATTGCCCTTGCTTGTGATCAAATGCATAAGGAGCCATGTGTCTGAAGATCTGAGAGAGAGAGAAAGAACATTTCCATCGAGCTTTGGGAATCTTTCCCTGGATTATCAAATGACTGCACTGAGTCTTTGGCAAGGGCTAAAGAGTAATCAACTCATGGTGGCATTTTCCAGTGATCATCCAAAGTTCTTGAAATCATTTGGTAGTGTTTATTCCTAATCTGCTTTAGATTGGTCTATTTGTTAGTCTTTGGGCACACAAAGATGATTAAAATGTAGTCCCTGTTTTCAAGTAGCAGGAGTCTAACCCTGGCAAGAACATATATAAATAATCATAAATTAGTACACACAGTAAAGGAATGTGCAATGTGCCATGGGAACTCCATGGAGAAAGTGACTAAGTCTGTCCCAGGGCTGCAAGGAAAATTTCACTGAGGAAGCAGGATTAAAACTGTGGATTATTGAAGAAGTCTTCACAAGTTGTATTTGTAAATACTGGTACCTGAACAGTGAGGGGTTAGGGGTTCCTACCCTTTGTGCAATAGAAAATCTGCTTATGGCTGGGCGCAGTGGCTCATACCTGTAATCCTAGCACTTTGGGAGGCTGAGACGGGTGTGTTGCTTGAGGTTAAGAGTTCGAGACCAGCCTGGCCAACATGGTGAATCCCTGTCTCTACTAAAAATACAATAATTAGCCAATGTGGTGGTGTGCGCCTGTAATCCCAGCTACTTGGGAGACTGAGGCAAGTCTCCACCTTGGGAGGTGGAGATTACAGTGAGCCAAGATTGCATCACTGCACTCCAGCCTGGGTGACAGACCAAGACTCCATCTGAAAATAAAAAAAAAAGAAAATCTGCATGTAAGTTCTGACTCCACAAAAACTTAACTACTAATAGTCTGCTGTTGACCAGAGGCCTTACAGATAACATAAACAGTTGATTAACATGTATTTTGTATATGAGTTATACCCTGTATTCTTCCAATAAGTAAGCTAGATAAAAGAAAATGTTATTAAGAAAATCATAAGAAAAACTATGTTTAGTATTCATTAAGGAGAAATGGATCATCATAAAGGCTATCATCTTTGTGTCTTCCTGCTGAGTGGGCTGAGGAGAAAGGAGGTCAAGGAGGAGTTGGTCTTGCAGTCTCAGAGGTGGCAGAGGGAGAGAATCAGCATATAAATTGACTTGCATATTTTAAATGCATGTTGTTGGAGTCAACTGTATTTTATCGATGCCTAAAATGCATGTAGAAAAGTGTACAGATAGATCATAATACACACCTTACTTTGTTTTCACAAAGTGGACTCACCCATGTGAGTAGCATCAGATCAAGAAATAGAACATCATAAGAAATAGAACTCCAGAAACTTCTCAGGCCTCCTTTTCTAGGCATTATCTGCCTCTGTCTGCCAAAGGTAACCATTATCCCAACTACAAAACCCCATAGATTAGTTTTGTATTTTATATAAATCACATGTTATATATTATTTTGTGTTTGGCTTTAACATTTTTGTGACATCTATCTAGGTTGTTGCATGTATTTGTAATTATTGCACTTCCATTGCCATGTGGTATTTCATTGTATGACTATACAATAATTTACTATACTGTTAATGAACATGTGAGTTATTTCCAGGTTTTGGCTATTACAAGTCATGCATTGTTGTACAAGTTTTTTAATAAACACACTTGTGTATTGCATGTGTCTATACCTAGAAATGAAATTGCTGAGGCTTCATTTGTGTACACACAAACACACACATGTGCACACACACAGTTATCTTTCAACAACACAAGTTTGAACTGTGCGGGTCCACTTATATGTAGATTTTTTTCTGCACCTGCCACCCTTGAGACAGCAAACCCAACCCTCCTCTTCCTCCTCCTTCTCTGCCTTCTCAACATGAAGATGATGGGGTTGAAGAGCTTTATGGTGATCCACTCCTACTTAATGATTTGTAAATATATTTTCCTTATGATTTTCTTAATAACATTACTTTTTTTCTAGCCTACTTTATTGTAAGAATACAGTATATAATACATGACATACAAAATACGTGTTAATCGACTGTTTATGCTATTGATAAGGCTTCTGGTCAACAGCAGCGCATTAGTAAAGTTTTGGGGGAGTCATAAAGGTATACACAGATTTTTGACTGCATGGGAGTTTGGCACCCCTACTCCTCTCATGTTGTTCAAATGTCAATTGTAATTTAGTCTTAGTTTTCCAACCTGCTTATACAAATTTACATTCTCACCAACAATGTATTAGAGCAGGAACTGGCCAACTATGGCTAGAAAACCTGTTTTGTTTTATAAGATCACAACTCACTGCAGCCTCAAACTCCTGGGCTCAAGTGATCCTCCCACCTCAGCCTCCCAGATGGCTAGGACTACTGGTGTGCACCACCATACCCAGGTAATTCTGTAATTTTTCATAGAGTCGGTATCTTGCTATGTTGCCCAGGGCAGTCTCAATCTCCTGGACTGAAGCAATCCTCCCTTCTCAGCTTCCCAAAGTGCTGGGATTATAGGTATAAGTCACTATGCCAGCTTGTAAGTAAAATTGTATTGGAACACAATCTCAGTTTTCTTTTTTAATGTATTGTCTATGTCAGTTTTTCTGTGGCAAGGGCAGAGTCGAGTAGTTGTGAAAACAACTGTATGTCCCACAAAGCCAAACATATTTACTATCTGGCCCTTTACAGAACTAATTTGCCAACTACTATATTAGAGTTTTGAGGGTTTCAAAACCGTGCCAACAACCATGCTGTTGGCTGTTTCATGTCAGCTCTTCTAGTGTGTTCTGGTGGGTGTTTCATGAGTCATGTTATGGGATTAATGTCCATTATCCTATTTAAATCTTCATATACATTATAAATATAGCTTACAAGAGAGAGTTGTCATTATGGTTAAATGTTGAGCTCAACTTGAGATTTTATAACCTTCCCCCCAAAAAGATTTGATTTGTTTTATATGATTTTTCTAAATGGTATACTAGTAATTTCACTTTGAAAAAATGTTTCTCTTTGCTTCTTTTGTTTTTTTAAGGCTGGAGTGCAGTGGTACTATCTTGGCTCACTGCAACCTTTGCCTCCCGGATTCAAGCAATTCTTCTGCCTCAAGCCTCCTGAGTAGCTGGGATTACAGGCATGCACCACCATACCTGAGTAATTTTTGTATTTTTAATAGAGACAGGATTTTACCATGTTGGCCAGGCTGGTCTGCAAATCCTGACCTCAAGTGATATGCCTGCCTCAGCCTCGCGAAGTTCTGGGATTATAGATGTGAGCCACCATACGTGGCCTTCTCTTTGCTTCTGAAACTTAAGTTGTAGGATTTAATGAAAAGTTATTAAAATGTACTTGGGAAAGGGTATTTTATTCTCAGTGGAGTATAGCATAGTAGGCAAGTCAATAAGGAGAGGGAGCCCCCATGGATGAAGCAGGTAGATGACCAAGTTACTTGGGAAGTACCTTCCAAAGAAAGGAAGGGTCCATAAATATTTATTAATGTAATAAAAAGAAAAAGTGGTTCAGGTGGCTCAATGCCCCTTCAAGTCCTTTCATTTTATAAAATCACAGAAAAGTTTCTACAAGTGACTAAATAATTTTCTCCCTTCTTTAGATATCCTCCTATTCTAAAGACTGTTGGAAAATAGCATTATTCTTCCAGTAAGAAAATTAAGCAAGTTTAAAAAAATAAAAAAACAAGACCTAGGCATCTGAATCAGTCTTTGAGAAGAAAGCTGATGTGCACACTCATTAAACTGCAGAATATGGCTCAGTAAGTCTTTCTGCCTCAAGATTGTTTCCAGCTGAAGTCATACTTGGCAAACCTGGATGCCTCAGAATGTAAAGATGGCCCTTGTCCAGGGGCAGACCTCCATACCACTTCTTCTTCCCATTTGCATCCAGCAGTGCCTGGGAGAGGCAGGGATCAGAGTCCCTTTAGGCAGTAAGGATGAAATAGATGAAAGACGAGAACATTAACACCACGAACTAGAGGTCAGGAAACCTAGAGCCCAAGATAGCAAAAAGACGTGAGAAAACAGTCATTATATAAACACCTAAAAATCCTTTGCTCTTTGGAGAGGAATTACTGCAAGAAAACTATTCAGAGGATCTTTGAGTCCTGGAAGCTCCAGAAGGGCATGGAGAGGGATAATGAAGAGATGCCATTTTGTTTAAGAAAGTAAAGGAGTGGAGAAGTACAGGACTACTATTTTGAAGATAAACGAATTAATAGAAAAAAAAAAAAAAACTCCTACAGTATGTTTAGAAGGAAAAAAAATACTGCTTGCCTGAAGTTGAGAAAACATTTTCATAAACATAAACTTCACAAATATCTTCAGCTCAAGCACATGACTAACTAAAGATGAATGACTCCCAATGCCACAGTAAACATTAAGGTTCTGTCTACACACAAAAGTCAGCTTGACTCAATGTATTAGAAGTAGAAAAGATCAAGTCAATGAAACAACCAGTTCTTAGAGTTCCAGGTACCTGATTTGCCTGTCTGTTTTAGTTTTCACTTGTTTTGGCATTCTTATACATAGCCAGAAAATATTACAACAGAAATATCTCATTCTAGGATATTATTTTAGTTACTGGGACAGGGCAAGGGAGAAGTACTTTCCAAGAAATAACTTAGTTGATAGTATCCTGGTTCTTAAAATCAGGTAAGTTACCAGAGACCCTGACCAAATGCAGCATACTATGAATGCCACCTCATAAATATGTACAATTATTATATGTCAATGAAATAAGCAAAAGAAAAAATGAAATAAAATGCTTCCAGGTACTGCTTTTTACCAAATGGTTTCAAAACATGGACAGGATTACTGAGGTCACTTCTTCTACCTGTGTATAATTGTTTATTTCAACAACAACAAAAAAGTATTTGAGAATTGGGCCATTTTTTTATCTTTTAAAAAATTTCCCCTTGCCCACAAATGCTTCGACATAATCAAACTTTGGATTACTTTTTACTATTTACTCAGTGAGGTGAATCTCACTTTGATTAAATCTCACTTTGATTAAATCTCACTTTGATTAGACTCCACTTTGATTAAAATGAGATCAAAGTTCAGGGAGCTGAAATGAGTAGCCTAAGATCTTATTGTTGGGAGGGCACAGACAGGTTTTCCTACTCTGACATCCTCACTGAACTGAGCACATCGTGGACCCTTTATCAATGTCTCTTGAAGGAGTGACTGAATGCACAGATGGTGAGAGTAGAATGAGGTGGAGCTGAGTTTGTGATATAGATACTTCTTTTTCAGTCATCTGCCAACAGGCACAGATAAATTTTTGGAGTTAAAGTGAAAAAAATAAAGAGAATATATATGAAGTTCTCATCCATTGCATGTAAACATGTAAGCATATAAATTGTACCACCTCTATGGAGATCAATATAGTGGTGTCTAGTAAAGTGGAAGATACCAGGCTCTTGAATCATCAACTTCACTTCTAAATACATACTCTAGGGAAATTCTCATATACATGCATGAGACTGTTCAATGTTACTTGTGATGAGAAAAAATTGGAAAGATCATACCCTTATGAGAATAGATAAATTAATTATGGGATAATATTTCAGTAAAAATAAGTGAACTGGGCCAATATGTGTCAACATGGATAAATCTCAAATTTTGATACAATATAATTTATATATTGAAATTCAATCAAATTCAAGGTTACAGAAACAATAATGATATGCTGACTTATATTTTAGCATCCTTTTCTGATTGAAAAATAAAGGGTTGCAGCTAATTGTACACAACATTGGGATTATACCCTCGTGGAAGAATGTCATGCATGTGAGCATCATTGTTTTATGTGTTAAAGTGAACAAAAAGAAGGTTGAGAACCATTACCCTAGAGCTTTGTTGTTTAAATAGTGATCAGTAAGGAAGAAAAATTTTTGTGAACTCTGTCTTAGTCAGTTCAGAGTGCTGTAACAAAATATCACATACTGGGTGGCTTAAACAATGAGAATTTATTTCTCGTAGTTCTGGAGACTGAGAAGTCTGAGATCAAGGTGCTGACAGATTCAGTTCCTAGTGAGGCCTCTTTACCTGAATTATAAATAGTCACTTTCTCCTTGTGTCCTCACATTGTGCTGAGAGAAAGAGAGATAGAGAGAGAGAGAGAGAGAGAGAGAGAGAGCGTGTGCGAGTATGGGAATGAGCTCTGGTCTTTCTTCCTCTTTTTATAAGAGTATTAATCCCATCATGGGGTCCCATCTTCATGACTTCATCTGGACCTAATTACCTTCCAAAGACCTTCCCTTCACATACCATCACACTGTGGGGTTAGGACTTAAACATAGGAATTTTAGGGGGAATCATTCAGTCCATAACAGACTCCCAGTGTTGACTTACTCTAATTTTACTGAAATAGAGCTATAGTTATTTATGTAAGACTCTGAATAAACTTCTTATATTCAGAAATCTTATCTATATAATCTAAGTTTTTATTAGTATCATACAAACATGTCTGGATGTATTACACAATTATCAGTAGAAATTGATGTTTCTTATGATCTTACTTAAAACACAGACTTCATAGCATACAGTAAATTCACTTTGATGGCCCTCAGGGAACCACAAAAAGTTAAATCCTCCTCCTCCAGAGCAGTTGAAGCTAGTGCAGAAAAAGGAAGATCTAGTGATGGCTAAACCAATAAAAGATGTACACATAGCAGAGAACATAAACAGGATTTCAAACATGGGCCCCAAAAGAAAGTCACCAAAATAGTCACTACAACTTGTAGGGCTGATGTATGATACAACTTCCTACCAGGCAGCTCTTTGGTGCTACAAAATAAGGGGCAGGAGGATTTATATATTTTATGAATAATGATTCTCTGGGATGTTCCTCTACTACATTGAAACCACCTACTACTAAATCTATAAATCAAAACAAATACTTTATGTATTAACAATTCAGTAAGTTTCACAGTAGCAATATTAATTTAATTTGACAGATGATTTGGCTTTGTTAAAATCCAGTGATGGATGTATGGTTAAAACAATGAAGACTTGGGTCCAACTCCATGCTTTGATTTCAGTAGCACAAATGTAGAAAATGTCTGTTTGCATAAAAATGCTTTCAAATGTTACACATAAGCAAAACAATTCTTTTTTACTTACATGGCCATACCTAACTGTTAATGGGGCCGAGAACTGAAGTGTAGCTGGGAGGCTATATGCCAAGCTACAATTCTATCATATACAATAAATGAAGAATAAATTTTGGTGGATAGTGTCCTAATCATCTGGTTTGTTCTTTCTCTCTCCTCTTTGTCTCTTAACATAAATAGGACTATAATATGCAAGCGCATTTCCTTACCTTCAACATTGTCCATGTTAGTACATATAAATATTCCTCTTTTTTCACAATTATTTTAAATATATTACCGTTGACTCTTATGAGGCTCATGTATAACTTTTTCCCATCAAGTTTATCAGATTGATTTTCTGAGCACTTCTGTCTGCTTAGTTGTTGATTAAATGCTCAGCACATATAGAACTTGGTCAATAGATAGCAGTGCTCTTTGAATGGCTGGCTAGGGTTTTCTTTTTAAGCCATTCTATTCTAGCATTGATATTTTCATTCTGATACAGAATGTTTGGTTTCTAATTATTTAAAACTATCTACTAAAGAACTGGGCTACTCAACCACAGCAGTTTGCAAAAATTGTTAAGTTGTATTGTTTATTATTGCACTATTAAATAACAAGGATCATTAAAATGATACACTGCAAATTGCCTTCTGTTTTCCAAGGCTAGTCTGTTTCTGGCTTGCTTTTACACTGTTAACATTCCTCAGAACTGGCAAGAATAGGTAAAAAATTATGTGATGCCCATTTCAATTCCAACCTCTTGACTGTTTCATTCTCACCCTTCACCATTCACATTTGGCATTACGATTCCAACATTAAATACTCTTTTTGAAAAATGGTTAAGTTTTTATCTGATGTTTCAATGTTGATATAGTATGACTGGGTCTTATTGTACACAGGGAAGTCAAATTCGTGTTTAAGTAAAATGATTCTAGCATGGTCTTATTCCACCTCCCACCCATTATTTGAAAAGCAATAAGAAAATGTATACAGCTGGTAATAATTGAGGCATTTCTAGGCTTGGGCCTTCCAAAGACTGTGAATAGCCATAAACTGGCAAATGGAATGAGACCTGGAAACCAGTTGCAGTCTGAAATCACAGCACCATCTGCAACACCATTTTCCTAATTGTATTAGTTTTCTATTGCTGCATAACAAATTACCACAAACTTAGAGGCTTACAACAACACACATTTATTATTTTGCAGTTTCCGTAGGTCAGGAGTCCAGGCACAGCTTAACTGAGTCCTCTGCTCAGGGTCCTGCAAGGCTGCAAGCAACGTGTCAGCTGAGCTGCATTTCTCTCTGGGGCTTCAGGTCAACTTCTAACTCATGTGGTTGTTGGCAGAATTCATTTCTTTGTGGTTGTAAGATCAAGGTCCCTGTTTTCTTGCTGACTGTTGGCTGGGGGCCACTGGCAGCTTTTGGAGTCCACCCTCGTTCCTTGCCTCATGGCCGTTTCCCAGACCTCTCAACATGGCAGCTCACTTCTTCAAAGTCAGCAAGGGAGAGTCTCTTAGCTCAGCTTGCTAAGGTGGAGTCTTATATAATGGAATATAATTATGGGAGTAGTATCGTATCATTTTTGCCATATTCAGTTGGTACAAAGTAAGTCACAGGTTCTGCCCACACTCAAGGGGAAGGGATTGTATAAGGGTGTGATTCATTGGAGGGGGTGTCACCTTAGGATATGTGTGCCACCCGCATTTCTGGTTTAACTCACTACCTTCTTTCCATTTCACCTTTAGTGCCCTTCTAATGCCTATCTGGTACCTGGTTTCAAATTCCTACCTGTCTGGTCCTCACATTTTCAAGGCTCTCACATGCTTTCTGATTACCTTTTACCTTACATTTCCAACACCTTCACAGAATGCATCCCTTTACCTGTCTCTGTGGCCTTCTTTTCTCTATGGTCAAGTCACCGATCCCTTGCCTTTGCTAGCCCTCTCCTTTTAGTATTCAAGTGCAGCAAGGGTAAAATGAAACTGATGCTGTTATGTTGAACATCTCCTCCTCCTGGCTTTTCTACTCATCTCAGTGGTGTGATCATTCTTCAAGTTACCCTAAGTCAAAACCATACAGTTATTAATATCTTGGACTCCTCTAAACCAGGGTTTGGCAAATTATGGCCTGTGAGCCAAATTTGATCCACATGCCTGTTATTGTAAATAAAGTTGTATTGGTGCAAAGCCATACCTATTTGTTTAAGTATGATTTATGGCTGCTCTTGCAGTACAATGGCAGAGTTGAGTTGTTGCTACAGAAACTGACCTAAAAGCTGAAAATATTTAATACCTGGCTTTTTTACAGAAAGCATTTGCCAACTTGTGCTCTAAACCAAAGAAGACAAAGATTGTTTCTTTTGCCTTTAAAATTCCAGTAGTGTTCATTCCTTACCTTCTCTTCCTTCTGCCATTGTTTACCTTGGTTAGCGCTTTTGTTATCATATACCTGAATTGACTCAGCCAGCTCCTAATTAGGCCCCAGTAGCTATTCAGAACTTCTCTTTTTTGAAGCCCTTGGTTCATTGCTATTGTTTGTGCATCTGAAGATCTTCCTTGTCTAGTTCTAAATTCTTTCTCTTTATTTTTCGATGCTTTTTACAGAAACTGATCTTCCTTGGGTGGGCTGAGAGCAAAGACTAGCTCAAAGACTTTACCCAGTTTTGCATGTATGATTCATTTGGAACTTCTCTTAAACTGTCTGGCTTTAATAGTTATATCTTACCCTGCATAAGCCCTAGATCCTCTATAGATTATGATAAAATCATTGCATACAAGAATTATGTCATACATGTTACATCTGATAAAATGCTTAACGTTGGGTTGAACTGGACAGAGAGGTATAGAAGGTGTAGAACAGTGGTGCCCAACATTTTTGGCACCAGGGCCCAGTTTTGTGGAAGACAGTTTTCCCACAGACCAGGGTTGTGGGGAGGATGGTTTCAGGATAAAACTGTTTCACTTCAGATCATCAGGCATTAGTTAGATGCTCATAAGGAGTCTGCAGCCTAGATTCCTTGCATGCACAGTTAACAATAGGGTTTGCACTATTTTGAGAATATCATGCCACTGCTGATATAACAGGAGGTGGAGCTCAGATGGTAATGCTCACTGGTCTGCCACTCACCTCCCGTTGTATGGCCCGGTTCCTAAGAGGCCATGGATTGGTACTGGTCTGCAGCCCGGGGGTTGGGTACCCTTTGTATAGACTATTGTTAAGTCTCTGTGACAGGCTGCTTTACTATTTAATCATAGAGTTTTGTTTCATTTTATGTTATTTTTAATGGTAGCACTTAAAGATACTTAAGTACATTTAAACTTACAAAAAGTTTGAAGTAATGGTATAAGGAACTTTTTCTCTAAATCGTTTGAGAGTAAGTTTCCAACATGATGCCCCATCCCTCCTAATAATTTACTGTGTAGTTCCTAGAAAAAGCCGAAATACTATCATCAAAATCAGTAAATGAGCATGGTACCTGATGGCCATTTAATCCCCATGCTCTAGCAAGTTTAATTAATTGTCTAAGTAGTCTCCATTGTATCAAAAAGATCTAGTCCAGGATCATGAGTTGTACTTAGTTGATATGAGTTGTCATATCTCTTTACTCTCTTTATATTTGGAACAGTTCTTCAGTATTGTTTGACTTACATGACCTTGACATTTTTGAAGAGTACTGGAGAGCTGTTTTGTAGAATGTAAAATTGTATTTGTCTGATGATTCCTTATGATTAACTTCAAGTTATATGCTTTTGACGTGAATATCACATTTGAGGAGGTATAAATATCTCATTTGACATCAAACTTTCACTCACTAGTTTTAGTGGTATTTCTTGGCTAAATTAATTATTACTGTGGTAGTTGACATTTGATAATTTTCTATTTCCATCACTCCTATAATTATTATTTGGTATTCCATCACAGGGAAAATAATTGTTCTCTTCCTATTAGTTCATTTATATCAACATGTACTCATGGATTCTTATTTTATTCAATGGGTTATAATCTATTACTTTCATTTATTTTGATGCTCAAAGGGTTCCACATTTAGCGGTGGGATAAGGTTGCCTGATAAGATATAGAACAACCAGCTAAATTTGCATCTCAGATAAAAAATTAATAATAATACTAGTTTTAGTAAAATATGTTTAAAATATTGCATATACATGCTTATTATTGCATGGACATACTTAAATTATTAGTTGTTTATGTGAAATTCAAATTTAACTGGGCATCTTCTATTTTATTTGCTGAATCTGAAGCCCTGCAGTGGGAGCCCCTTCAAGATGCTTTCTGTGTTCCTTTGATATGTCCCCATTATTTTTTTAATATGTCCTTGATTTCTGGCCCAACAGAATGCTCTAGTCTCACCTTGTACCTTTCTTGCTTCAGCTCTCAAATAAGCCACTTCCCCAAAGAAACCTGGGTCTGTTTCGTATAAAATGGTATGTAGAAACCGAGATCCGTACATAGAGTATACTCATTACTATTGAATGTCACAACTCTTACACTTTCTCAATGAAGAGATTCGGGGCAATATATGTATTTATCTATATACACATATACATATATGTACATGCATCTACATATGCATGTACTTCTATATCTCCATATATTGAAAAATCATGAGTTCACAGCAATGTTTCTAATTCCAATCTAGTGCCACGTGAACCTTTCTTGTTTTTTCCTTTTCTACTTCTCTGACAGTGAGAAATTTGGTGCTCCCACCCTCCATATAACCATAATTGGTCAATTATCCCCGTGTGTACCCAATTTCCCATTGCCACCACCAGCCCCCACACCCCTACATGTATGGTTTTCTCAATTTTCTTGGGCTCGGACACCCCACCCTGTGCTTCCTCTCACTGCCTCAGGCTCCAAAATCCCATGCCAAGCCACTGCCAGTACCACTTCCCCCTACGTGGCACATGGGCATCTTATTCACTTGATTCAGCCTCCAGCATCCCATGCTAGCCCAGCACCATCATCCCCCTGTGTGGATGCCATCCTCATGCCACTTGGGCTTGATCCCCAGCAACAGACTACCCTGAGTGAATGCCCTCCTCTTGATACTTGATACACTGTGCTGGGTCACTACTCCTGCCTCACTTGATGCAGATACCTGTCCTGCAAGGCCTGACTTCCTGGGTCTTGGACTGAATTTCAGGAAAGGAAGGAAGGAGGGAAAGAAGGAAAGTATTTCTCACCATGTTATATTATAACTGATTTATTATTTTTTATAAGTGATTTATGTTTTCATTCTCTTGTTTTCCCCTCAACCTGTCTCATTCATTGGTAGATTGCCTTATTACAAAAACAATGTCTGCCTTATCAGCACTCAAAGATTATCCATTGAATGACTGAGTGAATTAATGAACAAATGAATATGTAGAGATCTAAAGTTTCTACACGTTCGAAAAAATTTTAATTCTCCTAAAAACTTCTTTTCTCTTGGCCATTGAATTTATTTAACTTCTGATGTAGGTTTCACCCATGGCAACCAATGATTGTTTGGGGTTTTCTACCTGACCTAGAATGACATCTGGGCGAGCTGATTTTCAGGTCACTGTAACCCAGACTTTTTTGTTGCAAGAGTGTGGTCAAAACATCATTTTTCCTTATTAGGAGGTGGCTTGTGTGTTTGTGTTGGGCTCATATTTCATGCCTCCCAAGCTTCTCCTGCTCTCATCCCCTGTGCAGACTTAATCATATGCCTGTAATTTCTATATACTGAGATCAAAATCAGCTTCTGTTTCTTGTGCTATCAAATAAAATATCTACTCAGTAAAACTCCTTCTACATATGAAAGAAAGAATTAGGGACCAGCTCCTCAATTGGTATGAATGAGTTGGAGAGAAGGGACAGTAAGGCACTCACCCATAGGCCCCCCGGGGTCAGGAAGCAGTGTTCGGTGTTCTCCTCCTGTCACAAGCTAGCTATATTGTTGTGGGAAAAATCCCTTCCTCTTGAACCTGCAAATTGAGGAGATGTAGCAACTGGGCTCACTGATCCCACCCACCCCCATCCTGCCCCACTTCATCACAAGGAAAATGAGCAGTGCGTGTGTGAATGGGTATGGCATATAAGATTATATTTTCATTTAGTATTTATTAGAGCTGATTGGAAAAATCACATGAAACTATTACAAATTGCTGAACAGTTTCAAAGTTTGTTTTACTTATATGTATGGAAGAGAGACAAAAGTAGAAGGGAACTTTAAAAATAATGTTTATTGCATGACTAAGAATTTGCAGGCTGAGAAGGGAGACTAACATTATGTAAGCTAAGAATATTTTTGGAAATTAAATGGCGTTTCCTACAATTTTACTTCCAATGCATTCAGCTGCTCACCTCTCTGAAAACACCTTGTGCCTTGCATGCCTTTTGGAAGCTTACTTTCCACTCTCTCTTCTCTTCTAATTCCCTTTCCTTGATAAATCCTCATTCATCATGAAAGACTAGGCATTAAAAACATTTTCTCTATAAAACTTGCAATGGCTCTTGAGTTAACTCATTAGAGCTGTCGTTATGATTAAAACTACGTATTTACACTTTGTCTCCACCATTGCCTGTGAACTTCCAGACAGGGGAATGTTACATTTCATTTTGTTTTCTTTTACTTATGTTAAGGATCTCAAATATACAGAATTGGGTAATTACATTGGCTAGCTCATGTCACCTAAGTGATACCTTATATATTTTTTCATTCTCAGTGAATGTCTTCAGTGGCATTTAGCACAAGAGTGGCTAAGAGTGAGGCTATGGACTTATGCACACCTGGGCTAAATCCCGGCTACCCACTTAACTGTGTGACTTGGGACAATTTATATAACTTTTTTGCGCTTCTGTTTTTCTTAAACATAAAATAAGAAAAATAAAAGTTCCTATTTAATAGTTTTTCTTTTTTTATTTTTGAGTGTTAAATGTAATATTGCAAACTAAATGCTAAACATGATTTCTGTAACAGGAAGCAGCCAGTAAATTTTAGCTTTTTAATTTTTTAATGGAGTGGGGCTCAACAGATACTTGGTGAATGAAACATCCATGAAGCTTTCTGTAATCCCAATTATGTGTACAATTTTATTCCTTTCCTTTTTATTTTTGCTTTTTTCTTTCTTTCTCTTCTTTTTTTCTTCTCCTTTCTCCTCTTCTTCCTTCTCTTCTTCCTCCTCCTCTTCTGCCTCCTTCTTCCTCTTTTTCTTTTTTCTTCCTTTTTTTCTCTTCCTCCTTTTCCTCTGCTCTTATTTTTCTTCCTCTTCTTCTTACTCCTCATCCTCCTCTTCCTCTTTCTTCTTTTTCTTCCTCTTCTCTTCCTTTTCTTCCTCTTCTTCATTCTCATCTTCCTTTTTTCTTCTTCCTCTTCCTCTTTTCCTCCTCCTCCTTCTACTTCTTCCTCCCTAAAATTCTCTCTCTCTCTCTCTCTCTCTCTCCCTCCCTCCCTCCTTTTCTTTCCCTTTCCCCTTCCCTGCCCTCCTCTCTTTTTTGGACATCTCTGAGCACAGCTGCTGCACATACCAGGGCAAAGCTGCATCAAATACCAAAGTCTTTTCAAAGGAAGCCAGTTTTCAAGCTTGGACACACTGACTTTTAGGATACAACTCAAATACTATTGAATAACAAAACATTAAGATTCTTTGCAGATAAGCCTGGAATGCCGTATTCTCTAGGTATTTAAATTCAAGAGAAGTGGAACCAGGCAGTTTACAATTTGAAATGTTATTTCAAATTATTCTCATAGCAGCTCTGCATGATAAGAATTATTATTCCCACTTTACAGCTAAGAAAGTTGAAAATGATGTCACTACAAGACTTAACATTATTATCTTAGCTCTGTTTCCCTCCTTGCTGGCTTTAATTTCTTACACTACATATGTCTTTCTTCCTATAGTCATGAAAGACAATCACAGTCCAACAGAGACATCTATCCTTATAGTTCATGATACCAAAAGAAGTGAGACCATTTTTATTACAGCATCCAAATTATTAAACAGTTTCATGGGAGGGCTATGATTGGCCTTCATCACAGAATATTTTCATTGGTAAGCACAAGAGTAATCAGCAGTGGCTTAAGTGAATAGGAAAAAAAAACATTTCATTATTTCACAGAGCTAGAAGTTTGGAGGTAGGGGCCTGTTGGGTTGAGACAGTGACTCATTGATAGCAGGAGCTGAGCAGTGTCTTGTGACCCTCTTGAATTCATGCTCATGGTTGAAGATGCTTGTTGCAGCTCCAAGCATCACTTC
>PVKP010002030.1:49470-131205 GCA_004027715.1 Plecturocebus donacophilus
GGACTGGGGGAGGGACAGAAGGGGGTGGGGAGATTGGGAAGGGATAACATTAGGAGAAATACCTAATGTAGGTGAGGGGGGATGGAGGCAGCAAACCACCATGGCATGGTATACCTATCTAGCAATCCTGCAAGATCTGCACAGGTAACCCAGAACTTAAAGTATAATAATAGGGCATGTGTCGACTCCAAGACCAATTACTGGCAAGAAACGATGGGGTTAACATGAGTGGTTTGGAGCAATCATGGCTTGGCCTCTGAGGCTAAGTGAAGGGACAACTTTTCCTGAAATCAAAGGTTCCTGCCTCTTGAACGCATCACAGGTTCTGTGTGCAGGGCAGGAGAGGGTGTGTGTACAGATAGTTGTTGGTAAGGCAGTGGTCAATATCTGCCGCAGCCGGTTTTGGGTCATATGTCTATCCCTCAAATCTGCTGAGGACAGCACGTTGAGTTCTGCCTTCGACTGTGTTCCCCCCAAGTGCAGTCTCTAAGACTAGGATTAACAGGAAAGGGATTGGTCAGGAAATATTGTTGGGAAAAAAATGGTAGAGGAAGTAGGTGAAGAAGAAATGGAGGCTCCACAGGGTTCATGGTCTCATGAAATTCACCCCCCAGAGGGTAACTTAAGTGCAGCTCCATAGAGGAAAACTGGGGACAGTGTATACCCCACTCAATGCTGTATTCCTCATCAGGATAGCCCTACCAACACTATGGGGAGGGGATATACATTTCTGGGCACTCCTGGTTCTTCATATGTGCAGGCAAAAGAGATTCTGCAAGTCTGTGTGTGGTTCTCCAGCCAGGAGACACAAGACTGGCCCTTTGAAGTAAGAGCCTGTTAGAGCCACTAAGCATAATACTGCGGACTTGGCTGGGATATGAGCTGAGCCCCAAAGGCATCTGCCACAGGGTGCACAAGAGTCCAGACCGGCATTATGTCTGCACACAAGAGTCATGGTGTGGGTGGGCATTTCTTGATGGTTACCAAGAGAACCAGGACAATATGAGCTCAAGGAAAGTGGCCCCAATGGAAAGAAAAATACTGAGAGGTCAACATCTCAGGACAACCACTCATCAGCCCTCCGCACATTCCCTAAACTCAGCAGGGTGCCTCCAGGAGTGGTTTTACATGAGAGCAGGAATGTTGTCTGCGCGGGTACTGTGTGGAGTCTGCTGGATTCTCTTTATCTCCAGCTGCTGGGGTTATACCAGCCGTCAGTGATGACTTCTAGTGCCCTTCCTCTTTTCCCCATTTAGGCTCTTCTTACTCTTTAGCTGAGAGTAGTTTCTCCACCTGAAGTACTATTGACATTTGAGGCTGGATTATTCCTTGTGGTGAGGGACTGTCCTGTGCACTGTAGAATATTTAGTAGCATATCTCGCCCTTCTCCACTTGAAGCCAATTCCACCAGTGTTCCCCCACCTTGTCAAAACCCACTCCTGCTTGAGAACCACTGGCTTAGAATACTGGGCTCCTGCAACTGTGGCTTCCAGGTTTCACCTGCTAAATTGGAGAAAATGCCCTCTAAACTGTGGATCTCTACGAACTTCATGGGAGTTTGCCAGATCTAGTGTGACTCTTTTAATGAGTTAATTTGGCATTTGTGTCTTGTCTTCTCTATGCTAAGGGAGTAAAGAATACTGGACCTGTATTCAGCATTTCCTCTCCCTCCTCACATTTACCTGGCATTAGTGAGTTGAGGCTTTCTTTCCTTAGAATTACGATTGCCAGATTAAGCAAATAAAAATACAGGGAATCTAGTTAAATTGGAATCTCAAAAGACAACGTTTTAGTATAAGTGCATCCTGTGCAATATTTGAAATATATTTCTACTACAAAAGTATGTGTTCTTTATCCAAAAGCAGGTTTAACTGGGTTTCTTGGGGTTTTTCTGGCCACTGTACTTGGCATGCATTCTTTCCCTAAGGACTCCACTAGGAAATGCCTGCCATGACTGTATTCTGGTGCACTCAGCTTATTCTTCAATCACTGAGTCCCCACTCTGCCTATTGATTAGCTCGTACTGCACTCACCATGGCACCACAACTTAGGCTGTTTCTATCACAGCACTTTCAGCATTGCCGCTACTTTCCATAGTGCCCTGTCCCTCCTTTCAGCTTTTATGTCTTTAAGCAAATTCATTATATGGAGTTGGATTAAAACCTGCAGCAGTTATGTGTGCGTGTGCATGAGTGTGAAAAAAAAATACTCTTAGCTTCCCTAAGAGAACCTCATGGGAATCGAATCATTGAGCAATACAGCCATGGAGGATCCTGGGGAAGGAATTCTACAGCATTCCACGGTAGCCTGTATTCCGAAAGCCTCCAGTTAGTATCACCATGAAAATATCAGAGGGAGAGGAAACAATCCTCTGTAAATAATAGCACTCCATGGGAGATCCTAGTAGTTTGCATTTTTAAGACCAGATACAGTTAACCTTTCATATTGTACATATTTTAGGATGATTTTTTTCTAAATGACTTTTATTATTAATACTATCATGACCTAAAAGATTAGCTGATTTGTGAGTTATTTGAATAAAACAAACTAAAAAATAAGGAAAGTAAATGTTGCTTGTCATCTTCCTTGGATTCATTGTGGCAGAAAGGGCAGCGATGAGGTCTTGTTAGATAAGAGAACTACAGCAGAGGTGCAGCATGCAGCATCATGGGAACCAGAATTCATCCGAGAGACTCGATAACTCTGATGACTGTTTATTTAGTGACCCAGGGGAAATTTGTCTCGAGTTGCAATGTGTGTATTGCTGAGTTATTTCTGTGTGTCTTGGTTATTTCAATTAAAAATGATTGAGGGGAAAAAGCAGCTAATAGGCTAAAATTGCAATGATCACTTAACATTGCATTTTGAAAAAATGGCTTTATTGAAATATAATTCACTTATCATACAATTCATCCATTTGAACTGCACAATTATATAGCTTTTAGTATATTTACAGAGGTGTACAGCCATAACCACAATCAATTAGAACATTTTTATCACACCACAAAGATACTCCATACCCATTAGCCAGCCATCACTCCCCATTTCTCCCACTCCACACCCACTCATCCTCAGCCCTCGGCAATCACTAATCTAATTGCTGTCTCTGTGAACTTGCCTATTCTGCATATTTCATATAAATGGAATTATACAGTATGTGATGTTTTGGTTTCTGGCTTTTTTCATTTAGCATAATGTTTTTAAGGCTCATCCACGTTGTACCATATATCTATACTTTATTCTTTTTGTTGCCGAATAACATACCATTGTGTATATCACATTTTACATTCATCAATTGAAAGTCATTTGTGTTTTCAGTTTTGGGCTATTATGAATACTACTGCTATGAACATTCACATATAAGTTTTTGTGAGGATTGGCAAAGACGGGAAGAGAAACAAACTGGAGAAAGAACAAACTGCAGAAATCCAAGTGAGAACAATTAAGAGCTCAACTGTAGTATGTTTCTTTTTCCTTTCCTTCGTTATTACTCTGACTTAATCCTTGCCTATCCTTGCTTTCATTTTCACAGTATCCTGCTCCCACCCTAGCTTGTGTATTTCAAGGAAGGGCTTTTTGTAGAGCCAAATTGAAGGACCATCACCTGGCCACATTTGAAAATGTAAATGTAGACTGGTACATAGATTCTCCCACCACAGTATACCCCCGACCCCCAGTGAGTTTAAGAACCAAATAAAATATATAGATTGGCTTTTGATTAAGAGTAGCGGGACCAAGTTTCCCTTTTAGTCTCAAGATCCAGGAGAGATGAGCACTTGTAGTATCATCTGGGACTGGCTACGTAATTGGTAGGACCCAGTACAAAATGAAAACATGAGGTTCCTTTTGAAAAAATTATCAGAATTTCAAGATGGTAAGAAATAAGCCTTAAACCAAGTATAGCGCCCTCCTGAGCATGGAGCTGTGGGCACAGGTCATGAACCCATGAAGCCAGCCCTGAAAAGAGTTCTAAGTTTGAAAATATCTAGATTCTATCTGTCATAGAATACCAGCTTGCAATCAGAATGTCACATTTGCAGATACTTCCTAAACAGCTGAATGTACACCATGACCTATTGATCGGAGGGATGGTACCCTCCAGAAATGAGTGTGTTACTAGGTGTCTCCAGCATTAAATCTCTTTGGAGCTGTGTTCTGATGAGCTGAATCAGGATGTTGCCCTTGTTGGTTGTTCAGTTATACCGCTTCACATTTCATGAGAGCAACAATAAAATACTATGAGCTATGTGTTGTTTCTTGTATGGTAGGCACTGTTGGTCTCATGGCCTGTGAGAAACATTCCAAGGCACAGTGCTTAAAACTCAGAACGCTGTAAGTCAGATAAAAACTGTGACCACAGACTACATGAGTTGTTACGAGTAACTCTGGGAGACAGCCACATTTCATTAAAGTGGGGACTGAATGGATTCAAATGCATTTTAAGACATCTTTCATGGCCAGATTGCCATTTCAATAACCCCATTGCCTGCCTGGAGCTTTTGCGTGCATGAGTATTTCTGCTAGGAAACAGAAAATGTTTGGATTCCCAATTTAGAGTCCCTTCTGTGAGTTCAAAGAGTTGGGCTTACACCGCTCAGCAGTCTCCTGGTTTTGTTTCTTTGTGTCCTCCTGAAACTAGAGCTCTGTGTCACTATGCTCTAGGAAGAATTTTATTGTTGGTGAAGAATATTCTTGATAAGTAGCATCTTTGAAATCTCTATGAAAATCAGAAAATAAGCACAAATGAACACAAGCTCTAATGAACTTTCAACCCCCCAAATCTTTCTGGCTTCAAATTTTATTTTTATGGTTTTTTGTCATGCTTTGTAAGGTACGTTTTACATATAGTAAAATGCAGCAATATTAGAGAGTACAGCTTGATGAAATTTGAGAAATACACATGGCCATTACCCAAATTAAGATATAAAACATCTCCATCACCCCAGGAAATTTCCTCATGCCTCTTCCAGTTAGTTCCCCTGCCCAGAGGCAACTGTCATTCTAATTTCTATCCACATAGTTTAGTGCTGCCTGTTTTTGAAATCCATATAAATAGGATAATACTGTATGAGTTGATGTGTCTTTCACGTATACAGTGCTTTTGAGACTGAGTTGTTGTGAACATCATTAGTTTGTTCCTTTACACACCACAATTTGTTTATCTACTCTCCTGTTGATAGATATTTGGGGAGTTTCCAGCCTTTGGCTATTACAAATAAAGCTTCTGTGAACATTCTTTTACAAGCCTTTTTGTGGACATACATACTCATTTCTCTTGGGTATAAAGCTAGGAGTGGAATTGCTGGGTCATAGGGAAGCTGTTTATTTAACTTTAACTGCCAAATAAGTTTTCCATCAATGTACAAGAGTTCTAATTATTTCATATCCTTGCCAACACTTGGTCTTACAGTCTTTATAATTTTAGTCATACTGGAGTGTATGCAGTTGTATCTCTTCTTTAAAAATATCACTTTTATTGAAGTATGATTAGCATACAATAAAATATGCCATTTTAAGTGTGTTGATGAAGTCTGGAAGGTATTTATATCTATGTAATCACATCAAGATATCAAGTATTTCCATCACCACAAAAAACGTCTTCATGCCCCTTCCCAGTCAGTATCTGATAGCAGGCAATCACTGATCTGTTTTCTGACCCTATAGATTAGTTTTATTTGTCCAGAATTTCTTAGCAGTAGAATCATGTTGTATGTGTGGTTTTTTTGGCCTAGCTTCTTTTTCTCAAAATATTTTTGAGATTCATGCATGTCCTTGTGTATATCAGTACTTTCTTTTTATTGTTGAGTCATATTCCATTCTAGAGACATAACATAATATATTTACCTGTTCATCTGTGGATGAATATTTGAGTTGTCTTCCATTTTGTGCTATTATGAAAACAGCTGCAATAAACATTTGTGTACAATTCTTTGGGGGGCATATGGTTTCCTTTCTCTTGAGTAAATGCCTAGAATTAAAATGGCCAGGATGTATAGTAAGTATATGTTTAACTTTATATGAAATTGCCATACAGTTCTCAAAGGGTTGTCACATTTTATGCTTCCATCGGCAAAGCATGAGAGTTCCAATTATTCCATGTCCTTGCTAACATTTGTCATTCATACAGTAATTATATAGTATATTTTTTAATTCTAGCATGTTTAGTGGTATCTAGTGTTTTAATTCACATTTTCTTGAAGAATAGTGCTGATAAATATCATATATTACGTACTTGTCAGCCATTCATTATCTTATTTCATAAAGTTTCCAAATCTTTTACCAGCTTTGAAAATCAGATTTTTTTTAATCATAGTTGGAATTCTCACAACTGAAAAATAAGGTCTCTCTATATACTCTGAAAATAAGTCATTTGTCAGATATAAGTATTGTGGATATTTTTCGTAGTCTCTGTCTTGCCTTGTCATTTTTTTAATGATATCTTTCAAAGAACATAAATTTTAAATTTTGATGGAGTCCAATTTTTAATATTTTCATCTGTTCTTGTCGAGTTTTTCTTGTATCTTAAGAAATCTTTGTATACCATGAGATTGCAGAGGTTTTCCTCTATATTATCTTAAAAACATTTTATAGTTTTAACAATTACATTTAAGTCTATGATTCATTTTGAATTCATTTTTATATATGATGTGAGGTAGAGGGGCAGTTTAATTTTTTAAGAAAACATTGTTACACCATCATTTTCTGAAACTCTCTCCTTTCTCCATTAAATTACTTTTGACACATTTGTTGACATCAGTTGACCGTATTATGAGTCTGTAGATTCTCTATTCTGTTCCATTGTTCTATATGTCTTTCTTTATGCAAATACTACCCTGTCTTTATTTCTGTAGCTTTATAGTAAATCTTGAAACCAGATATAAGTCCTATAATTTGGTTCTCTTTATTCAAAATGTATTGGCTAATCTGGGTTCTTTGTATTCAATACAATTTTATAATGTTTTTCAATTTCTGCAAGAACTGATGTGGAGATTTTGATTGATATTGCACTGAAATTATAGTTTGATTTATTTGTTTGTTTTCTTTCCTCAGGAATATTTGTAAATTTTCACCTTTTAGATCATTGTATATATTTGGCTAAATTTATTCCTGAGTGGTTTGTGTGCTTTGATTAAGTTGTATTGTTTTTCTGGTTTCATATTCCAAGCCTTCATTGATTACAAATAGAAATTTAGTTGCTTTTGAATGTTAACCTTGCATGCCAAGGCCTCGCTCAGTCCACTTATAGCTCTAGTGGCTTTTTAAAGTAGATTTCTGGATTTCCTTCCTACATAGTTAATACATGATTGTGTTTTCTGGGGAAAAATAAGCTTAGTATTTCTCCTTTGTTTTCAATGTATATGTCCTTTATTTCTTTTGATTGCTTTGTAACACTGTCTCAGATATCTTATTCAATCTCTCTGTGGCTTTAATATGCATTTCCTTGCTGAGCAACTTTTCATATATTTATTGACAATCTAAGTATTTTATTTTGAGAATTGCCTGTTCATGCCTTTTTCCCCATGCCTATTGTTTTGTTTATTTGCATTATTTATTTGTAGGAATTAAAAAAAATTAAATACAAGTCCTTCATTAAATATGTGTTTCTTAAAATTTCTCCTAGTCTGTGGTATCAAGTGTTTTTTTTTTTAATTTGATGAAGTGTATCAAATTTTGTATTGTAAGAAATGTTTTCCTACCCCAAAGTCGAAAAGATATTTTCCTGTTTTTTTCTAGAAGCTTTAAAGTTTTTAGATCAATGATTATTTTCTTGAAAGCCATGTGTATGTGTAGTTTTTAAAAATATTACACTCAAATGCTTTTTTAACCATTTTTTTTGTGGGTAACTTTGGCAAAGATGAAAGTTATATAATATATAATGCTGGTAATTGGATTGGGAAAGAAAACACTCAAGATATGCTGCTGGAGGTGCAAATGCATGCATCTTTTTTGGCATGGGTAGGGAAGAATTCAGTAATAATAATCAAAAGCAGTAGGAACCAAATGCCTTAAAGATGTTAATTTCTGAAACTCTATAGGTTCACATCAAGAAATTTATCCTATAGAAATAATCCTGTGTGTGTGCCAAAATTTAGTTTCAAGGATGTGTTATAATAGTCTTTCTTAAAAAAAATAGGGCAAAGGACAAATGGAAACAGTCTAAATAGTGGATTGGTTAAATGATCATATATGGAATACTGTTTAATCATTGAAGATAATACTATAGAATATTAAATGCCTGCCTTTGTCTATTTTGTATTATGATAAAGGAATATGTGATTTATGTAATTTACAAAGCAAATAGATTTATTTCGTTCATGGTTCTTCAGGCTGTAAATGTACTATGATAACCAGCATCTGCCTGGCTTCTGGTAAGGACTTCTGTGCTATGCCAAAACATGGCAGAGGTCAAAAGGGAAGTGGGCACATGCAAAGAGGGACCAAACCCAGGAGCATCCTGGATTTATAACAACTCATTTTTGGGAGAAATGATTCATTCCTTTGAGAACTAATTCAGTTTCACAAGAGCTAGAACTCACTACACCAAAAATTGCACCATTCGTGAGGGATCTGCCCCTATGACTCAAACATCTCCTACTAGGTCCCACCTCCCAACACTACCACACTGGAGATCAGATATCAACATGAGATTTTGTGAGGGCAAACAACTATATCCAAACCATAGCAATGCCATGGAATGCCACATTTTAAAATGAAAGGCAAATCATAAAACTGAGCTTAAACTGTTGATTGCCATTTGATTTCTGTGCATATACATAAATGCCAATATTCTTACCCTTGAATTTTGTACTTATCTGTGTTTCTCAAGTTGCTTAAAATGTACATGTATTCCAGAAAAAGAAGCACTTATAAAATGTTTGACTTTAAAAGCATAGAGAATATGATGGAAGAGAGACATGAAGGTAATTGGTAGGTGGAAGTGAATGTATTACAATGAGAACTTATGTACTTTTAAAAATGATTAAAAGACAAATTCCAGCATGCTATAATTTTTTATGCCATTTGTTTGCTGCTTTATACTTTTAATTTGTCTCTATGATTTCGTATTTTTATTCTTCTATATGACTAAGAAAAAGGGCTTTTTGTTCCCTGCCTAAGAGTTGAAAGCATATCAAAGAAACGCCACCATCCAAAACATTTCTCTTGCTGTCTAGCATTCCATCTTCTGACTCACAGTGACTTCGGCCCATTATAATTTGGTGAGATTTATGCATCCATTTAAATTTTCATTAGCTGGATATGGAAGTGGATGTAAACAAGAAGCATCGATTAGATCTAGAGAAGGTGGTATGTGGACCCAAAGGAGCACCAATAGACAAGGCCATAGACAGACTTGGGGATGAAACTGTTGTGTATATTTTGCTGAGTCAAGTGTGGTGTAAGGGTGATACCTTTAGAAGACTGTGTTCAGATCTCTTTGGAGTAGTGTGTGCTTGTCAAGTTTACAGCTTGTGGGAAAGAATAATCAGAATATGCAAAAACTCGATCAAGCTTTACTCAGGCTTCCTCAGCCATGGTACTCAGGCTTCAGGGCCCAGAAGGTGCATATTGAATTTTACTGTGCAAATAACCCAGCATGAGAGCCTGGACCCCAGGAGCTTGGGTCTAGTGGAGCAGTTGAGCAGCCAAAAGGAGTGTTGAGAAGGCGGATTTAACAGGGCATATGTGTACATTATCAACTGAACTCAGAAGGTCAAACTGCTGGAATTCTTCATCTTATTAACCTTCATCATTCAAATATTCTGTGCTACAGCTTTTCAACAGGAAATTCACATGTACTTAAAATGTACTCTTTTTGGTCCAAACTGTCTAAATGTGCATTGTATTAGTTTCCTAGGGCTGCCAAAACAAATTACTACAAACTGGGTGGTTTAAAACAAGGGAAATGTATTCTCTCTCAGTTCTGGAGGCCAGAAGTCCAAAATCAAGGTGTCAGCAGGGCCATGCTCCTTCTGAAGGTACTAGGAGAGATTCCTTCCTTGCCTCTTCCTAGTTTCCAGTGGCTCCTTGCATTCCTTGATGTTCCTTAGCATGCAATTACATGACTCCAGTCTCTGCCTCCATTGTCACATGGACTTCTTTCCTGTGTGTGCTTGTGTCTGTATGTGTCCCCTCTTTTTAAAGGACACCCTTACAAATTTAGGGCCCACCCAAATCCAATGTGACCATCTAAACTAATTACATCTGCAAAGATCCCATTTCCAAATAAGGTCACATGCACAGGTAACATGGGGTTAGGACTTGACCATATCTTTTTGGGGGACACAGTTCAACCCATGATTTCAGTCACTGTTTAAGTATCCCTTTGGGGGCTATTATTTGTACTGTACATTCTTCTTTCTTGCATTTTTGACCCCTGTATGTCCCATGTCTTTTGTTCATAAGATGACTCTGAGAAACTTCCTAGACCCTTCTCTGGAATTTGTGATGAAGACAATTCTTGGGTTTCTATATTCATAAAAGCAGAATGTTCAGCTTTAGCTCCCAAGAGACTTCAAGTGCTGGCAGTGTTTGGAGGGACATCGTATGTAAGAAAATGGCAGGGCAGCTAAGGAAAAATGAGGTTGCTGGCCATGGAGCTGACTAGGGCAGTAGTCAGGGGTGACATATTAGAAGATGAGGGTACAGAGTGGGGCCAAGATTCACAGTTTGAGCCCAAACAGGAATGCAGCAAATCTAGCCTAGTTGGAGGCAAGGGTGGATTTCCAACAAAATATAGACAATAGGACCCATCTTGGCAGACACCTAAAGGGGAAGGGGAACTTGTTGTCCATGTCCAGTCTATTAGCAAGGCCTCTCAGCTCCACATCACTGTATGATAGATCTGTCCGGTGTCTCCCATTTCCTTCACTAAAACCCCATGTCTGATCCTACCATCTTTTTCCTTAGTCTAGGAAATTTCCCCTTCTAGTCCAACTACCTTAAATTGTTCTCCACAGAGCAACTGAATTGTCTTTTCAAACATAAATCCTAAGTTGCTATATGATCTGGCCCCCGCTCACTTATTCTGTGTCATCACACTTCAGTCACTCTGTTTTCCTTATGTTCCTTTAACATAGCAAGGAACTTGTCATCCACTGTTCCCACTGCCTAGAACTCCCTTCCCTCATATACCAATGCCTGATTTTTAGCCTTCTCTCCTTGAAACATCCTTCTATGACCCTCCCATCTAAAATGGTCCCTCTCCATCTCTATGCATCATCCAATTTTATTTTCTTCAAATCATTTATCACTGTGAAATTATTGAGTTCATCTATTTGAGTAGTTCTCAGCATGGAATGATTTTGTTTACCCAGGGCAAATTTGGCTTTGTCTGGAGATTTTCCTGTTCCTACAAGTGGGGTGGAGAGTGCTACTGGCATCTGTTGGGTAGAGACGAGGGATGATGCTAAAATCCTACAATGCACAGAACCACCGTCACAACAGGGAATCATTCTACCCCCAGTGTCAGTAGTGCCAAGGGAGAGAAACCTATTTATTTGTTGCTTTTATATTCTCTACTCTGTGCTTAACCTCATTTTTTATTGTATATCCCAAGAAAGCAGTGTGGAAAGTAGAAAAGTTCCTCCTCAAAGTTTCCTTTCTTGTTTAAGAAAAATTCATAAATATTAGAAATAAGAGTTTGTTTTAAGCACTTTCTTCAAAAGCCTTCTTGCCTTTTTGTTAGAAGCCCTATACTATGTAGCTGTTAGACATGCTTATAGGCATGTAGTACATTCTATGTCCTTGTACTTTAACCAAGGTTTCTATGCTGGACATGCTTACAGGCATGTCCCAGCTCACAGCCTATGCCCCTTTCTTATTTGGACTTCCTTTTTTGCTCTCCATTGCTTGTACCTGTTTAGAAAAGTTTCAAGTTATTAGCCAGTTGAGTTTTACTTTAGATTGTGAGGTCTGGCTCCAGCCAACAGAGATCAGACACAGCAGTAAGGACAACCCCAAATGCATAAGAAATAAACATGTCTACTTTCCTTTGTTCGTTATACTCTCATGGCAAGATTGCTAGTGTGAGTAGCCTTTCTGAAAGAAGTAAATAGAATTGCTTTGCTGAGAGATCCTTTGTCCTAGTACTAATTTTTCTTTGTGGCACCAAAAAGAAAAACTTTATACATAACAGCAGGGAACAAACTGGTATGGTGTCTTGTTTGCTTCTCTATCTCTCTACCAGAACAATGCCCTGGCTGGCCAGAGTTGGTGATCAAAAAATAGTTGATGGACAAATGAATGAGTTAATGACTGAATAAATGGTTTCAAGCTCTGGTTCTGTCCTTTCCTAGCTCTTTGAGCCTGGAGACATATTTTTTAAGTGAATTAAGCCATTGTTGACCTGGTTCAGCCTCAGTTTGAGGTAAGCCTTGTATCCCTGGATCTCAGGATCAGACTATGACATTGTCCTTCCCCCCAGGATGCTTCCCTGCACCCTCCAAGGGTACAGAGATTTTTCATTATCTTTTTCAGATTATAGAAAGACTTTTTAAGATGTATTACTTCAGACAAGTCTAATATTTTTATGAAATTAAATATTTGTATCCAGAAATGAGATGTGATTCATTATTTACTTGGGTCTTCTTTAGTATCTTTTAGCAAAATTTTGTAGTTTATTCACACATAAAAACACATACACATATAGTTAATGTACATTTCTTACTAAAGGGATTATCATTTTTGCTATTGTTGAGGTCCAAAAGTAGACTTTTGAGTTTTAACATATTTTTGCTATATTTAAACAATTCTAAATAAATCCTTTAATGGTTTTATAAAAATAAAAATTTGGAATATATTCTCAAATTTACAATTTCCATTTTTAATTTCTTTGATCAAGTGATTTTTAAAGAAGAATGTTGCTGTTTGTTTTTATTTTTAATTTTTAAATGTGAGAGACTTTTGTTGCTGTTATTGTTTCTGATTGTTTTACAATTGTCTCTTTGTAATTACTACCTTATTTTTTAAATTGATGATGAGCTGGTCTTTATATTTTGGAATAACTTTAGATTTACAGAAAAGTAGTTGCCAAGATTATACAGATAATTCATGTATACCCTGTACCCAGTTTCCATTTCTTCTAATGTTATCATTTTACTTTACTGTTCTTTCATCCTCTTTTTTATCCTTGCCGTGGGCCAAAGCTTTCAGAGACTCACCTGCTAAAAGATACATTTTAAATTTAATATGAATAGAGAATTCTGTATATGCAAAAAAGAAGGAAAGATGCCTAGGAAGGAGGTAAAAGTAAAAGCACATTGCTGTTTCCAGGATTGCAAGGCCCAGTGCAAAATGAGAATGCAGAGCCCCTTGTTCAAGAATTATTAAGAATTTCAAGATGGTGGCAAGAGAATATTTAACTCAGCACAGAGCCCTTTGCAGTGTGAAGCCCTGAGCCACTGCCTGGTTGCATGCCTTTGAAGCTATGCTTGCTGTTCCTACAGTTGAAAGAAATCTTTCAACTTCTTCCATGATGCAAATACCTCAATAAGTTAAGAGAAAATGTCCTGTACGATGAAGCCAAAGCTACTCATATTTGAGTTTTTCTAGAACACTCAAAGTCATAAGCTTTACAGCTTGCCTGTCTTCTAAATCTAAGTTCAAAAGGCTTTGAGTTGAGGACAATAGTATTAGCTACCCTGAAATGGCAGTGAAGCTAATTCTAAAATAACATCCACATTAGCTCACACAGGCTGATATTTTCTTTGCTGAAGATCAGGCAAATGCAGTGTTTGTTTTGAGTGCCTTCCAATAATACTTACAAGTAGCCAAGAATGCTTGAGCTCTTGGAAACTGTACCTATGCCCAGAGGCTCTTGGTGAATATATTTTTTTAACCAGGTTTACTCATTTAACTTGTCCAAATGGGGCACTTTCACAAGGGAACCCATCCACCAGTCATTTCTGATGAAATACCAAAAGGACCTATGAGGAAATGAAATATGAGAGCTCTTGGTAAACTGAGATTTTGAAAGTATCTAGGAAATATATTGCTGGAAATTGGTTTAGCTTCCTCATTTATTTATCAATGTTCAACAGCATTGTATCTTGAAATTTGAGGGCACAATGTCCACTTACAGTATTTGCTTAGCTGTGCTAGCCAGATAGCAACATACCTACAACTTACAACATACACACTGTGTGGGCTACATAATTCCAGTTAGGCCCATCTTCCCTTCCATGTCCCTTCTGCACCCATGTTGTATGCATCATGGTAAAAGAAGGTATCCTGGATCTGAGGCTGTTTCCTCTTGTTTATACAACATGGGCACTGTCTCCACTTTGGAACTGAATCCCATTGGATAGAACAGATATACCCATTTATCTCTCCTGCCTCTTTTGACTCACAAGTGTGCCCCTCTAGTTTCTGGGAATTAACTCCCACTGAGAGCAAATGGCCAGGTAACCTATGATAATGACATTGAGTTAGGCTTTTCTTCTGCTATTATTCCCTTCCTTGTAGGTAGGGATTGTGTGCAATTAGTGTGAAGACCTAATACTTTATATCCTCCCACCCTTGGTTCTTAGTTCCTAGGATGCAAAAAGGTAATTGTCACTTGGACTTTTGGGGTGTATTTTAGTGGATTAGAGTTGCTAGAAGTCTGCAAGAGATTTCAAGTCAAAGACTCCTGAGGAGACTATATCAGCATTCTGTAGACATATATGCAAACACACATCTATGTAGATATACACATATTTGAATATAGTATGGTAGTTGTGTTTTTGAAAAATCAAATTTATTTAAAACAGTACAAAATAGGTCAGTTCAAAGAGCAAAATTGAAAAGGAACTAAATAAGTTTCTAGAATTAGAGATAGAATTGCCTTAAAGGTTGCATTGAATCATTAATTTTTAATAACATCATCACATTTGTTTTATTTTTTCAAGAAAGTCCTAACTTATGTGCAGATTATCTTCCTGGAATTCTGACATAGTTTCTTTAAAAAGCATTATCATATTCTAAAAGACTTAATTGTCCTTATGTCTTAGCTAGTTCAGGCTGCTATAACAAATCCCATAGACAGGGTAGTTTGAACAGTAAACATGTATTTCTTACAGTTCTAGGGGCTGGAAAGTCCAAGATCAGGATTCTGGCAGATTCCTTGTCTAGTGAGGACCTTCTTCCTGATTTGTAGATACCTGCCTTCACTCATGTCATCATGATCATCTCTCTCATGTTTCTTCTATGTTAGTGTCTTTGTAAGACATGAATTCCATTCATGAAGGCTTTACCCTCATACCTCATACCGAATTACCTTCCAAAGGTTCCACCTTCAAATACTGTAACATTAGGTATTAGGCTTTCAATATATCCACTTTGAAGGAATACAAACATTCATTGCATACTACCTTGATATAATTACATTTTCATAGCTTTCCCTTTTTGTCATTTAGAAATTGTCATTTAGCATCAATTCTATGTCTGGAATTTTGTTGGAATAAATGGTTTCAAAGTGGAAAGCAAAAAATGGATTATAAAATGTTTTCTAGAAGTCAATTTAGGTATTTTAAATACTTCTGCTACTAAGCAGATACTACTTGATTAATATTTTTACCAGCAATGTCCAACTCAGGTAAATGTTCTTTGCATTTAAAAAATACTGCTTTTCATTAACTATTTTCAAAATAAAATTTGTGGCTAAGAAAAGAAGAAAGTAATAGCTAGAACACTAGAAGGTACCAGGATTTAAGGAACAGAGGTGGAAGAGAAAAAGCCAATGAAAGACAGAAGGCAGAAAACTTTAGAAAGATTACTGTGGAATGAAGGGGCAGGGGTCGAGCTGCATTCAGCATAATTTCTTCAAATGTATCCTCCAGGTGACTGATTCAGCTATGTTTAATCCACTTTTGAAACTGTTCATTGAGTTTCATTTTTGTTTCCATTTCTTATTATACTGAAGTGTATTATATATACACAAAAGTATACAAATTATAAGTGTATGACTTAATGAGTTTGCACCAAGCAATATGTGCCATATAACTAGCACTCTGATCAAGAAATAGAACATCATTGGAATCCTATGAACCTCCCTTGTACCCAGTCATGATCTCCAACCCATCTTCTTCAAAGGTAACTAATATTCTGGCCTCTACCACCATCAATTAGCTTTGACCTTACTTACTTACTTCTTTTATTCATTCATTCATTCATTCATTCATTCATTTCAGCATCTTGCTGTGTTGCCCAGGCTGGAATGCAGTGGCACAATCTCAGCTCACTGCAACCTCTGCCTCCTGGGCTCAAGCAATTCTCCTGCCTCAGCCTCCCGAGTAGCTGGGACTACAGTTCCATGCCACCAAGCCTGGCTAACTTTTCTATTTTTAGTAGAGATAGGGTTTTGCCATGTTGGCCAGGCTGGTGTGAAACTCCTGGGCTCAAGCAATTCACCCATCTTGGCCTCCCAAAGTGCTGGGATTACAGGCATGAGCCACTGTACCTCATCAGCTTTTGCCATTTTTGTAGTTTATATAAATGGGAATCTACAATGTACTCTTGTGTCTGATTCTTTAGCTTGTCATTATGTTTCTGAGTTTCATCCTCAGTGTTGCATTTATCTGTAGTCCATTGATTCTTGTTGCTTTGTGGGATTTCATTCTGTGTATATACCATATTATATCCATGCTGTGATTTGTGTTAAGAGTTGTTTTCAAATGCAAAGTTTGAGGTAGGAAATTTTCCTGCCTTTGGTTGGAGAGAGGGCTATTCACCCTTAACACAAAGATATATCCTATTGGAGACCCAGGGATTTTTGTTTTGTTTTGTTTTTGTTTTGAGACAGGGTCTTGCTCTGTTGGTTAGGCTGGAATGCAGTGAGCCATGATTATGATGAGTGCCACCACACCCAGTTAATTTTTAAATGTTTTGTAGACATGGAGTCTCACTGTGTTGCCCAGGCTGGTCTCAAATTCCTGGGCTCAAGCAATTCTTCCTGCCGGCCTCCCAAAGTTTTGTTTGGTATTAGAGGCATGAGCCACCATGTCTGGCTGAGTCCCAGCTTTATTGGAAAGACTGTACCATTCAACTTGTTACCATGGGCAAGCCCAGAATTTGCATTTTGTCCAGTGAATCCTGTTAGGTCAGGAAAACAGAATTTAGATTTACTAGGTTCAACAAACGACTTCAAGGCAAACACTGGCTGTAGGGCTGCAATGTCCTTTCTGATTATTTTGAGACATAAGTTTTTCTTACTTTTTTGTCCACTCATGCATATCTTAAATAGAGCTTTAGAATATGTTATTCAACATCCCTAGTTGTTTTCCACTGAAGGTTGGTCTGGGTATTCATTCTGCCTTACTGCAAGAAACATATGTAGACATGTACTTAAAAAATTTCCCTTGTGTTATAATTTTTTACCGATGTTGTCCTCTTCTGGTTTTGTTTGTGGAGAATAAATGGTTTATTTCAAAGGCTTAGACTTGTGTCATTTTAATATTTCCCTCACAGATAATTTGGAGTGATTCATGCATAAAATATTTTAGGAGCTACTTTTTACACTGTTTTGAGGTAAGCCTTTATGGGTTTCCAAAGATGGTAGTACAGGACTCAGGAGTGAAAGGAAATGTCTGCTATACAAAGAGATATATGATCATTGACATTCAAGAGGCCCAGAAAAAGTGCTCTGTAAGTTCAGAGGAGAAGCTTACTTCCTTTTGAGTGGATCAGGAAAGTCTCCAAGTAGGAAGAGACATTTGAACTGAGCCTTGGAAGATGGGCAGGGTTAACTATTGGAGGAGGAGGAGGACGGGAAGGGGGAGGGGGAGGAGGGGGACAATATACTCAATACATGAGTTCAGGTAGGAAAATATAGCTGAATTTGTCTGGAAGGACACATTCGTAGATCTAGAACTGTGCTATCCAACATGGTGGCCACTGACTACCATGTGGCTCTTGAGCACGTGACATGTGGCTCATGTGACTGATGAATTCTTTTTAATTAATATAATTGCAATGAAGTGAAATTTAAACTTTTAAAAAAGTGATTCTGTGTTCAGTTTTTGGAAAAGTTTTAAGAATGTTTGGAACAACTTGGGTATGTGAATCTACTTTTGCAATTGCATATTTATGAAGTCTAAATCCAGATCAAGTATTTCTAATGAAAATCTACTGTCCAAATTGAGATGTGCTGTAACAGTGTAAAATATCTTATTAATAATTATTTATTTATATCAATTCCATGTTGAAATACTATTTGGGATATTTGGGTTAAATGAAACATACAGTTAAAAATCAGTTTCACCTACTTATTTTTACATTTTTTATCTGGCTACCAAAACATTTTAAACTACATATGTGGCTTGCATCACATTTTTATTGGACAGTGTTACTCTACAGAGAAGGTTGAAGCATAAAATGAGAGTGTCTTGGGAACTTTAGCAAGTTACTTATTTTCTTTGATCCTAAGTTTCCTTATCTCCTATGGTTTTTGCTTCATTCAAGTATTGAGAGGGCAAAATTAGAGTTGCATGCAGAACCCATGTTAACACAGTAACAATTGGATCAATAATTGGGTATCATTATTCTTGTAGTTAAAGAGATAAAAAGGACAACCAAGTTCTGTAGAAAAGGGAAGGGACAGTGAGAGTATATGATTTATAAAGTATGTAATGGCATGGGCAGTTATAAGGATCACAGACATGATGATCAGTGAGTAATGAAGAGTTACATGTGGTGACTTGGCAAACAAGATCAAGAAAGCTGAAAGGTAGCAGGTGACCCATGAGGGATGAAGGTGGTATGGTCAGAAGATTGTTCTAGGCTTGGAAGCCAGTTCTGACTTTGCCGTGGATAGATGGGGAAGCCAGCTCACTTACTATGTCTCTTTGTAGCATCTGCAGAATGACATGGCCAGACAAGATGACCACCCAGATTCCTTTACTGCCAGGTATTTAATTTGGTAAGAAATGGAAGACAAATGTTTCATAAATGCGGGCGTTGCTCCATACATGAAGCTCATTGTAGTTAAGGAAAGAGAGGCATTGTATCTAAACGTAGGTCTAAGGAACTTGTGATGAAATATTGAAGAAAATTAGCATGAAAAGAAAGATGAATAAAGTCTTGAAAGAAGAGATTGGCACATTCTTTAGCTTTGCAGTTGAAGTTGCTTGGCAATTACTGGAGATAAGGAAAAGAAGAAGGGTTTGGCCAAGGTTTATTAATCTTTGTAAACAGGCAGGAACATCTTGTGCCTTTTCCTCCTAATTACAGTTTATGAATGTTTGAATGTTACAGTACCTTTTTCTGTGCCTTTTGATACATCCTTGTGTGTACTCCTTGTTTATCTGTGACTTATTTCAATTTTCATGTCTATGTGCTTCAGAAAGTCAGAAAAAAATTAATCATATGAGCTTAAAATGCCAAACAAGAAAAGCTCAGCAAAATACATTGTATTGAATACACAGTGATTTCTTTTAAAATAAAAAAGTAAATAATTTCTCCTTACCTGGAGGTAAGGCAATAGCTTTATAAATATTCCTCTTTTGGAGAAAGTTCCACTGTGGTTTACGTTCAGCCACAAAGAGAGCATGCTTCTTATATTATATATCTCAAAGTGGTATTCATTTTACATTTAAACAATGTGTAGATGAGGAAGAGGTTTAGCCACACCTATCCAAAAACTCAACCATAGCTAAAAAAGATGGGAAGTTGTTATTTTCTCATTTAGAGGATACTGGAATAGTGGCTTCACATTTACTTGGGACCCAGTTTTCTTCAAGCTCCTTCCTCCATCTTCCCAGCACATGTCTTTAGTCTCAAGGGCATTTCATGGTTTAAGATGGCTGTTGTATGACAGCCAATTATTATGAAACAATTTGACTTATAATTGAAGGCCATGTTATGTTTAAAGAATGTATGACTTTGAACACTAAATGTAGTTCATAGTTTCGCTTTGTGAGGTGCTGTCTGTGGAAAGCATGCAAAGACAGATACTGACTGAACAGTCAGTTGTGATCGCTTTGAAGGAATCACATTTTCTAAGTTGTGTGCACTCCCGGGGGATACACTCATGAGTGGAATGTAGCATGGAATCAAATATTTGAATTACAGGCTGGGTTCAGTAGCTCGTGCCTGTAATCCCAGCACTTTGAGAGGCCAAGGCAAGGGGATTGCTTGAGCCCAGGAGTTCACGACCCCAACCTGGGTAAGATAATAAGACTCCATCTCTACAAAAAAATTAAAAAGTTAGCCAGGTGTGGTGGTTAGTGCCTGTAGTCCCAGCTACTTGGAAGGCTGAGGCAGGAGGATCACCTGAGCCCAGGAGGTCGAGGCTACAGTGAGCAATGATCATGCCACTGCACTCCAGTCTGGGTGACAGAGTGAGACTCTTTATCAACAAACAAACAAACAAATAAAAGAACAAAAATCCCCACAATAACTGAATGCTGTTTTCTTACAGGCATTCTCCCACTTTTCCCTCCATCCTCCCACTCTACACACCCCACCCATGCCTTTTCCAGAGCACCCAAGTTGAATTCAAGGTAGATATATTGGCATGTTACGTAACTTCACCATACAGTGAGGTCTCCCTATTCTACCAACACTACCTTCCACTCTGCTCAGGCGATCTGTGGAACCTGCAGTTCTGTACCAGACACACAAAGAGAGAAATTCACCAATGCTAATTGGAGACATCTAAAAGGTAACAATTACAAAGTATAAAGATGGCTACCCAGATTTCTGGCTGAGACAGAGAGCATTTCTCAGCCATGGGGCAGACTGCAAAAGGACAGATGTAAGAATACCCTCAAGTACTTTCAAGGGTCTTGGCACTACGTTTTAAAAGCCATTTCAATCAGCCATGCAGTTAATGGAAACGCCTGTGACAGTCTAGCAAAGCACTGGCAGAGGTCCAGATTTTGCTGACACTGTGTCTTTTTAGCTTTTGTGGTGTCACCATAGGTATTTGGGTTTAAAAATTGGAAGCAAATTCATCATAGAGCCCTTACCACACAACATTATAAATTTGAATACCATGCAGATCAGATATAGCCTTTATGTTAGATATGAGGGAAGAAATGGCTACTTTCTAAGATTTGGGGAATCAGAATGTCATCCCAAATCTCATTATAAAAATCAAATTAATCTATTTGGAATGAATTGTCAAACACAGCACGATGGTAATGTTTTCTTTCTTGATTGAGTCATTAAACTACAAAATCACTGCTATGTTTCTATTGTGTTATTCCTGAACCACAGCTGAAATAAATTTGGAAAGTGTTTTCAGACAGTTGGGATGGAGGAAACACAAGGATGCCATTACTACACTGTACAAACAATGCAAAGGTCGCTTTCCCACATCATCCCAAGGCTTGCTGTTAATCTGGGACAAACACAGTTTGATATTTTTTGATGGAGAGGGCATTGTTGTGGGTGGAGGAGAGATGAGACAGTTCCCCCTGACCCAGCTGTGACTCAGCTCAGGTCACAACCTGTGGCCTTAAATCTCAAAGAGAATTAGCTGTGTGTGATTTTACAGGTTGGACTTTCTTTTATTGAAGCTATTTCTAAAGCACAAGAAGGAAATGTGCAGCCTACCACACATTAAAAGGCCAGTAGGCACTCTTACTATCTGTGCCCTGGTTCCTTTTGTGTCTCATAATAAAATATTTCTACAAAAATATGGAAAATATCCTCACTCTAAATTAGGAAAGCAGCCTTGCTTTAATTTCCTTCTCTGCAAGTTGGCAACTGGGTAAAAGAAAATATTTTGACTTCCAGAGATGCTATTGTCCCTCCTCCAGCCTCCCTCCTAGCCCTGGACTGCAGGCAGTCTGCAATGGTGTTCTTCCTGGACAGTCTCTGGTCAGATCTGATATGTTTCTTCTTGACAGAGGCCCCTGTTTCTCAGCCAGCAAAACCTGCAGTGGGGAAGATTTGCCGTCTGCAGGAAGTCTAAAGTCCAGTCACATCTTTCAGCTCTATCCTTAGCCTACAAGATAGGAATGTGGTTTCCTTGATAATATTCTGCTGAACTATCTTGCACACAAGATAATTTCTTTGCTTCACATCCCTGAAATATGTTTCCAAAGCTTTGTTGTGATGGTTAAGAAGCAGTCTGTACCTTGAAGAGGTCTGGGGAATAAAAATCAGAGAGACAAGTATGTCAACCCCACCACCTCATTCATGTAGTCATTCAGTAAACAACGTGTCTGAGGTTCTCCTGAGTGTCCAGCAAGTGTGTTAGGCAATTGGAGAACAGAAGTGACAAGCACAAATAACTCCCACTTTTGTGTGGCTACGAGTCTAAGAGTTGCCCTTTGTGTTTCTCTCACTCTCTTGCTTTTGCTCACTCTGCGTAAACTTGCCCCTCCCTATCTCTCTAATGATTTCGTCTATAACTCTTGTCCTTAGTCACCAACCCAGCTGTCACACTGAGCGTCTTACTCTTTCGTGACCATGTCAGTCATTCCTTCTCCACAGCCTGTATACTGGCTGTTCTCTGTACATGAAAGGATTTCCACATGGTGGGCTCCTAGTTTGTTTGTTTCTTTTCAACCAGCTTGAGTTAGGTGAGATCACATGACTGGTTTTGCAGCATGGACTGTGAATGGAAGTAGCATGTATTACTTTCTGTCCAAGAAAGTAAATGACCCTCTAGGTCTGTCTAAGCAATTTGTTAAGATGGTAGCATCTCAGTTTGGAGGACCCTTGCTCAGCTGGAGTCCATTAGTAACTACAAGAAATGGAGCCCCCTAAAGCCCACAGCATCACTAAATAATAAGTTTCCATTGCATTAAACTAGTGAGGCTCCATGGTTAATTTGTTACCCCAGCATAACCTTATCTATCCTGATTAATAAATAGGCTCATTTGAATGGAGTAGAAACCATTATTATCCTCATTTTACAAATGAGGAAATGGGCACACAGAAGTGAATCTACCCACAGTCATACAGCTAGTAAACAGTAGAACTGGGATTTGAATCCAGGTAGTCTAGCTCTTAGGACTGTAGTAAACTGCACAAACAATGCAGGAGGAGGCACTTAAATATAATTAGGTCCAACCAAGGGAAGTACAGTGGAAATTTTCAGCCTGAGAAAGCTACTCTGGAGTGGTACACACAGCAGGATCTCAATAAATGTTAAATGAATGAGTGGATCTTTTTAAGGAGCAGTGTATTCAATGTTTGTGCTACATAGCAAAGTACCAATTAGTGGCTTAAGATAGCACACATACATTATCTCACAATTTCTGTGGGTCAGGAAGTCAGGAACACCCAACTGGATTCTGCACTTAGAGTCATATAGGGTCATGAAAGAGTCATTAGACCCTAAGTGAAGGTATCAGCCAGGGCTGCTGTCTCGTCTTCAGCTCAGGATCCTCTTCCAAGTTCATGTTGATGGCAATATCTAGTTCCTTGCCATTACAGAGATAAAATAATCTCTTCTTGTCACCTGTCAGCTATGGTTGCACTGTGCTCCTAGAGGTCCCTTGAAGTTCCTTGCCACGTGGCCATCTCACAGGCCCTCTCACAACAGCAACTTACTTCTCCAAAGCCAGCAGGAGCATCTCTTTCCTGTAGGCTACTATGGAGTCTTACACAACGTAATATAATCATAGGAGCAACATCCCATCACCTTTGCCATATAAGGTAACATAATCAAGGGGCAGACTGTTCTATCGTATTCTCGGGTCCTGCCTACACTCACATGGGAAGGGGTTATACCAGGTGTATATGCCAGGGGATGGGAATCTTGCAGGCCATCTTCGAATTCTACCTATCAAAAGCAGTGAACAAAGATAAACTGTAACACATATTTTTGGTCAGTCTAATTCATTGCCTACTCACTATTAAATACACAATCTAGTGCTGAAGTCTGTGAATGGACACATATTAAATGCATCATATAAGTCACACCTCAAGGAAAAATCAGGGAGTTAAGACAAAATACATGTCACACTTGGCCCATGAATTAGAAACTTGAGTAATGTAGGGTAACTACGGTGAATGAAACTGGTGATTTCAGTATATGCAAGCTAATCTTTCCAGAACCCCTTTTCAGAGTTCATTTTATTGAGCAATAGTTTAATAAACTGCACTCATTTTAAGTGAACAAATAGATAAGTTTTGATAATTGTTGTGAAATGACCACCACAAAACAATAGCAAAACATTTCCATCACCCCAGAAATATATCACATGCCCCTTTATAGTCCAGACATTTCTCTACAACCCCAACTTCTACCAGGTAGCCTTTCTAGCACCCCTTTAACTGTTCTTTGAATTAAATAAAGTTATTATGGTATAGTGGTTCGGCACTCAATACTTGAGTCAGAATGTGTTGTTTGGATCTTTCTTTCCCTACTTTCTTGCTGTGTGGCCTTAAGCAATCTACTAATTTCTGTCTGCTTCAGTTTTATCATCTCAAAAATAGGATAGTACCTCTCTCAAAGATAGTCTCATCTCAAAGAGTTCCTATGAGAATCAATTTAATTGATAGATGAGAAACCTAAGTAGTTCTCGACACATCATGAGCACAAAATAAAGGCTTACCATGTTTTTTTAAAATTATTGTTATTGTCAGTATTGTTCAATTAAAAGCCACTATAAAGATCGCTAGTATAAGTTAATGTTCATTAAAATATATTTATGTATTTTCCTGGAGAACTCTTCCCCCAGATATCAGTACTCCAACTCCCTCCTCTTCTTTGAATATTTTCTCTTATCTCAAACTCTCATTGAAGCCTACCCTGACCACATTATCTAATACTAAAGGCTTTCTTGCCTCGCCCCATCCCACTCCCTCTTTCCTGATGTTTCCCTACCCTGCTGTACATTTTACTTCTCCCTGGTATTTATCACCATTAACATCCTAAATAATTTACTTGTATATTATATTTGCTTTTTATCTCTCCGTGGTAGAATGTAAGTTCCATGAGGACAGAAATCCATGACTGTTTTGTTTGCTAATATATCCCAGGCTCTTAGAACAATGCCTAGCACATGAGCAGCACTCAGGAAATGCATGCTAAATAAAGAAATTGGAACTTATGGCATAAGATTTATATTATCACATATAATCCTCGCAACAAAACCATGAGATGTAGATATTATTACTACCTTTTAATAAATGAAGAAAGTAAATCTTAGAGATGTAGTAGCTTGCCAGAAGATACACAGTTTAGTTGGTACTACTCCAAGACATACTCTTTTTGGCCGTAGTATACCATATGGAGGAACTTGGAGGAACCCTAGGGTTGATGTGATGAGTCAGGCATTGCTGCCCAGCTCTAGTAACCCACAAGCAATTTGTATGTTTACATGCACTGAGTTTTAGATCCACTGGCTTATGCCAAGCCAGTTTCTTATTCCTACCCTGCTGCTCTTCAAAGTACTGGAGTGGCAAGAGGCCGAAGCATATTTCTGAAGGATGAGCTCATTCCCTGGCTGGCAGCCTTACTAAAGTCTTGAGTAAATCTGTTGAATCTATTGCAGGAGGTTCAATTGCATCAATTTCAGATTATTTTGCTTTAGTACAACTAAGACTGTAGAAGAATGAAGATTTGGACTACCGTGTAACTCTGAATCAGGGACCATCTTATTACAGGAAAGATCTTTGAAGTATGACTTCCTCCATTTTTTAGGCCATGTCTACACATCACAAAGTAAAGATGTCAGTTGTGGGCACTAACTGATGTGGGTTTATTTCTTTGCTCTATCTATCTTGATATGGATTTTCCAAAACTAGACCCTGAGACTAGGAATTGAATTTAGGTAGTTTATTTGGGAGGTAATTGCAGGAACACAGTGAGAAAGTAAGGAGGTAACACAAGGAAAGGAGGAAAGCTAGTAAAAGCTATGTTAATGAGTTAATGTTAAGCTATGTTAATGGTTATTGCTGTGGGAAAGTGGGGCTCACTGCGGCTGAGGGCCTGTGTAGAACACGATTCAGAAATGTCCCAGTGAGGGGTAATGATGCAAGGGTATGTATGCTATTATCTGTAACCTTTTCTGGGCCCTCACCTCCCCTGTACTTCTAGCCTGCCCAGTGCAGGTGATCTAGTACACTCCCATTGCCAGAGATCGCTCTGAAGCAGTTTGAATTTAGGGGAGCTTTCTGCAGGTGACCTCTGTTGAAAGACAGTTCTCCATGTGTCGCTGGCATTTCTAACATCTTGTGAACAGAGACACTGACACTTTTTGAATATCTTTTCAAAAATATTTGTTTAGTGAACAGTCTGAAGAGAGATAGAGGTCATGTCTCCCTCTAGAGAGAAGGGCAGGCTTGTTTTCTGTCCCTAAGGAAGAGATTCTCTTCCTTAGGGACAAAGTTTAGGCAAACTTACCACCCATCACAAAATATTTAGGTTCTCTAAGCTCAGGGTTCATGCCTGTAACGTAGTCCATTATGTGAGCAGGTGTCACCTGACTTTCTTAAGTCACCTTGTAGGGACTGGGGCTTGGAGGGACTGGAGCAAATGCTGATGCTCTGGCTACTACTATTGCTGTGAATAATATATTGTCCTTGGTCTTGGACTCATGTGTCTCATGTCTTATAACAGCATCCATGAAAACTGGCAGAATGATTCACTAGCTTGAAAGTAGAATAAAACTGCAGACCTATCACAGTTTTTGGGTTCTTCCATGGAGGATCTAGGGGATATGGACAGGGTTCCAGCTGTGACTATTAAATGCTCTGCTTCCGTCTATTGATAGCACTATTAACACAAAATCTCTATTATGTCCTGCATGTTTGATTGAGCCTCAGACCTAAGCATTGTGTTCCTCTAAGTAGTACCAGCCTTCTTTTAAGGATAACAAGAAAAAAATAATATTAGGGGCAAAACCTATGAGTGTATACAAATATAGTACCTATTGGATATAGGTAATATCACTATATAGTTCATTTTTTCAAGGCAAGAAATGTTTTCTATCTTGTAATATTTTAAATAGAATAGATTAATGATTAGTGAACATTGTAATTATTCTTTTTTGAATTTATTATGTTGAACACATTAGAAAATTGCTAGGATTGACTTTTATAATGGATGTTAATGTTGTTTCCATTTTCAAGGAGTTCTTTCTCGTACTGTGATATACAGAGAAGGGTTGTCTTCTGCTGGGCCAGAGGAGGCATCAGTGGGCTTGCCCTACCTCCATTCCTTGCTGCTGGTTAAGTTGGGTAATTGAAGTTCTTTATTCTATGAGGCCAGGTCTGTCATATATCAAAATTGCACCAGTATGATCTATATCTGTAGCTAAATTCTGTTCCATTTCAAAGTTTTCTTTGTTTATTCTTTCACCCTTGCCATATTCTCTTAATGACATTTGGCAAGGCAAGTCTGTCTACCTGTTTTTTGTTTTCCTTGAAGAAAATTTTGGACACTTTTGACCCTTTCCTTAGCGACTTCAATTGAAAATGATTAGTTTGGATTTTGATTGGAATTGTAAAATATCTATTAAAAAAATTTGGGAGAATTAACATCTTTCTTAATATTTTGCCTTCATACTCACAAACATGGTATTTCTATCCATTTACTTCACATTTCTTTAGTGGTTTACAATAGTTAAAATGTATAACTTTTTACATAAAATATTGCATATTTTGATTTTTTGTTGTATATTATATATTGCAATTATAAATGGCACAGTTTTTAATATTCCAGTTTACAACTGCTGGCTGAAAGTTTATGAAAATGCACTTTGCTTTTGTATATTCAAATTATTATAGCCACTTTACTGAACTCTCTTGTTAATTCTAATAATTTATCTGTGGAGTCTCTTGAGTTACCTGTGCACAAAGTTATGTTATCTGCAGATTATAACAATAGGTTAGACATTTTCAAACACTTTCACATATATAATGGCATCTGACTTTCCCAGAGTAAGTATTATCATCTCCATTTTAAAAGTGAGAAAACAGATCAAGGGTTGTTTTTGTGTGTGTGTTGGGGGGGGGGACGGAGTCTCATTCTGTCACCAGGCTGGAGTATAGTGGTATGATCTCAGCTTAATGCAGCCTCCGCCTCGCAGGTTCAAATGATTCTCCTGCCTCAGTCTCCTGAGTAGCTGGGACTGCAGGCACGTGCCACCATGCCCAGCTAATTTTTGTATTTTTGGTAGAGACAGGATTTCACCATGTTGGCCAGGATGGTCTTGATCTCTTGACCTTGTGATCTGCATGCCTCAGCCTCCCAAAGTGCTGAGATTACAGGCATGAGCCACTGAGCCTGGCCTAGATCAAGGGATTTTAAGTAACTTGCCATAGATACCAGGTACCAAGTTATTGAAGTAGAAGAATCTAGTCTCATGTCCTCTTATTTCAATATAACACTGTGCCTTGCCTTCTAAAATCATTCACCTTGAAAAGGAGATGAAAACTATGATTGGAGAGAAGTCGCAGATAGTGTGAGTAGATAGAAAAGAGGAAAATAATTTCAGTTACCATGTGAACATCTAAATATCGTGAATTGGCTAAGTCTTGATTTATTGACCATAGGGACTGACAGACTCCTTTTTGTTTTTTCCAGTTTGCAAGGTTTAATATTATTGGTATGTTTATAAAAGTTAGTATTTCAGTTTTGTCCCAATGCTACTGAAGTAATGAAGTTGTTGGCTGCAATTACACAACTGTGGCAAGATCCAGCTACTGCAGTTTTTAATGGTTGCCTCATAAGTGGTAGGAATTGGTGTCAGCAACTATTCTGCTTCTTGTAATGCTTTGTAGAATGACAACGATGTCACCAAAGAGTCTAGCCATGTTTATGTCATCCTAAGCATTATTTCAAATAGAAGCTCACAATTTCTTCTTCTGTCTTCACTCTATAAAATCTGCAAAAGTACTTTAGAGTTTGGATTCAGTAAGAGTATATCCCATTTCTTCCTGTGGTTATTTTCAAAAGACGCCTGGAAAGCAAATAGAGGAATTTCCATTTAGTAAATATAGGAATTTCTTCCACTGCCTTGGAGAATATGTTTTCTCTCCAATGTCAAGTAGATATATTGGAATCTACCCATTGGATAATAAGGAAATAGAGTCCTGGAAAACTCATGAGAGATTAAGTGTTGGTTTCCATGTTTATAATAAAGATCTGGCATCTCCCCAAGTTGTATTTGAAAAAAACTTGTTTTGTTATAAAGCCAGCTCCTATTCGCAGGTAGTTCAATATTGGTTCATAGTCTGCAGTGATTCCGATTATGAAACCAAACTGGACTGAAGTGTATATACTTAATAACAAATATTTTACACTGTACATGTCCTGTGTCATGAGGTCTGTCTCAGGCCAAATGCTATCTAAAGTGCCCAGTGCAGACCAAGAACTTCTTAAGTTCCCTTGTTGAACCATTTGTTTCATATGGAAGTGGAAATTGTAGGTTTTCAAGCAGGACTTCTGGTTGTCACTCACGTGAGGCTGGGCTACACTGACTGTCCAACCAGTAAATGAAATGATATAAACCTAATCAACTCCAACACCTGAAAACCACACTCCTTGATTCTTGCCAGTACAACCCCATATGGAAACTTACTATATGAAATACTCCAATGAATTCAAGAGCCAGATTGTTGGAAACCTTCCTTAAGACAAAAGAAATCTCTTTTATCCAGGTAATTATTTTCTTTAACAAAGACACCTTCAGTTTTATTTATGGGGATTAAAAATTAGGTGCCTTTCTTTTTTTCTTTACTCTGAATGCTTCAAACAAAGGATTTTAGAGTTTATATTTTAAACTGTGATTTTATGGAAAAGGAGCTTCATCATGGAAGGTTCCATGCAAACCTACTAATGTTTGAAATGATCCTTTAAGAAACAGCTTTTCTGGTTTCTGGGATAGCATGAGGCAAAGCCAAGGAAAGAAGATGAAAAAACACCTGAAGTGCAAAACCACAACAGATTGCTTAGGAAGATACATTATTACTGCATCTTAAATGTAACCATTACCAAAACTGAGAGCTGACATGTATGCTCTAAATGCTACTTTGCTTACTTTTCTTTTGGAAATACTAAACAAAACAAAAACAAGTGCATTGTTAGGCTTTTTTATGAGACTTGCTGAGCAACAAGATATCTTCAGAGGACTGGGGATATATCATATAACTCATGTTTGGCTTAGTTTTAGAACAGTCAAGAGAATACTATTGGTACAACCAAAAGTAATTTTAAAACAACTCAAACCATTTACTTAAGCTTCTTGGAAACAACTAAATATTTAGTACCCAGGAATACTGCTTACAATGTCTTCTTTCCCCTTCCATCCACTATCCTTAAACACTATAACTAGATTTGTACCTCTTTCAACTGCTCAGAAATCTCAAGAACAAGTTTTGCAAGGGTCCCCCTTGGAGGCCATGGCAGGTACATACTGAAGCTGGATGAACCAGAAGATCATTAACATTCTGGAGAAGGGAGTATCTAGGAACATTCTTAACAATTTGTAAAAAAAAAAAAACCAATTACACATAAAATTGCAGAAAATAAGTTTAATAAATCCCAAATGAAATTTTAGCTTGACCTCTTCTAAGTTCTGAGCTGACAAAGTGTAGCTAATTATTTCTGGGTTTTCCAAATCCACACTAGTGTTACTTTATTTTGAGTGGGGTCTTTTATAATTGCCCATGTAAGAATGCCTCTACAACAATCTTTCAACATGTACTAGCAAGGAGTAGATTTGGAGAACTTGACTTTCACAACTTTGCAAGGCCGAGAAAAATTGTAGCATTCATGTAGCTTTTGCTTGGCTTCCCTTTGCTATTTATCTTAATAACTAAGTGAGCTTTCCGCCCTTGGACAAAGCCAGGGGACCAGTCACAGAGAGAGAGTCTTGTGTGCAAATGCCTGCTTCTATGAAAAAATCTCCACAGAGTAAAATTCATTAGCTGTCATGGTATATGAGCAGAATATTGCAGTTTTGAAGGTTGGAAAATTCAGTTATTTGCTTGTTGAGAAGCATGCAAGTCTTCAGAGGTATCATTCTGAATGGAAATTGTAAAAAGAACACTAAGCATAACATTGATCAGAAGAGCCAGATTTCTCACTTTTGTGTGATTTTAGGAAATGCAACCATTCAATGTGTTTCTGGATATTCCTCTGATTAAGTTCTGTGGATGAAACTGTTGCATGGACCATAAAATCTTATAGAAATATAAAACGTGACCTGGTGCAGTGGCTCACACCTATAATCCTAGCACTTTGGGAGACTGAGGAGGGTGAATCAACCCAAGGTCAGGAGTTCAAGACCTGCCTTGCCAACATGGTGAAATCCCATCTCTACTAAAAATAGAAAAATTAGCCAGGTGTGGTGGTGGATGCTATAATCCCAGCTACTCAGGAGGCTGAGGCAGGAGAATCACTTGAACCTGAGAGGCGGAGGTTGCAGTGAGCTGAGATCATGCCATTGTACTCCAGCCTGGGCAACAGAGCAAAACTCAGTCTCAAGAAAAACAAATTTTAAAACTATTATTCTGATTTGTCATGTACCTGGCCTATAATAGACATTTAATAGCTATTCCTTGAATGAATGAATGAATCAATGAACAATGTAGTTACTTTGAACCTATTGATGGATTATTTAGGATTTCAGATTGCATTTATAATAATCTTATATCTCCTGCTAGAAGTCTGGGATCAGGGATTGATGCATAATTGTGGTTTTTCTTGTTTTTCTAATTTTTGCGTAAGTTTCTTTTGTTATCTGTTTATTTTCATCTCAAGTGCCAAACATAAAGAGTCATTTCAATTCAACAGTCATTTACTAAACCCTTATTAAATGCCAGAGGAGGCATCATCTCTACCTTTAAGGAGTTTCCAGTCTATCAGTAATTTCAAACATGTAAAGGAATGGCACTGCAGTGGGGCAGATTGTTACCAAGGTGCCATGCATATGGAGAAAGGGCATTGTCTTAGCCTGGGGAGGAGAGGCATGACACCAGTGCGGGGTGCAGGAGGTACTGTAGAGAGACTGAGCAGCAAAAACAAAGCTGAAAGTATAGATGAGTGGGGTTGTAGATCTTCAGAATTTTGTTCTTCAGAACTTTTATTTGTATGGCTAGATTTGCCTTCAGATAAAACCCTCTTTCAGCTTGAGGAACCACATGTTTGAATGTTTATCATCGGTTGTAACTTAGGTTTTATTTCTTGAACTATAATGCTTGAGTGGACTGATTGTTCTGTGAAAGCAATTAGAAAATCAGATGACACCAGAAACCTGCACTGTGAACTCAAGGGGTACAGTAAATGTACTCTGGTTTTGTTGCTATGGTAAAAAGTGGTTCTCCTGCTTTTTAGTTCCATTTTAGACCATGATGATAGCATTTTCTCTTTGGGTAATTATGAAAAATAAAGGAGAAAGAAATAAAAGTCATTTTGTGGTGTTTGCCCCTGCATCTAACAGCTGAATTAGAGTCCAGCAACTGTTAAAGGCATTGGAATGAACTCTTGTAAGGGGCAGCTATTGTGATAACTTTTCCCTGAGGCACCATGCGATAATGGCTTTAAGAACACTTTTAGTGTGTGCAGGGTACAGGGAGACTAAACATCCCTGGGCAAGCTATGCTGCACAGCCAGATCCACGAGTGGGAATGTTGAAGTCTCTCACCTGGGCTCATATTAATAGCCCTCTTGGTAATTCTCCATCAAGATGCCATCCTTTGGACCAGTGGTTTGTGATGGAGGTGGGGGATAGGGAAATGGGGGAGTATTTTGCCACCCAGGGGACATTTGATAATGCCTGGAGAGGTTTGATTGTCACAACAGTGGGGGGAGGTGTGCAAATGGCATTTAGTGGATGGAGACCCAGGGTACTGCTAAATGTCCTTGAATGCACAGGACAGCCAGCACCAAATGGGGTTATCTGGCCACAGCTGTCCATAGTGCCAAAATTTAGAAACCCTACTTTGGACCACGATTTTCATGTTTTGGAATGCTGGCATTCAAGAAGTACTAACAGAGCCAGCATATGAATATATCTTCAGGGTGAGTTTTCTGTGACTTCTTAGAGGATGTCAGAGATGTTCAGCCTTGGAAGAACATGCATTACAAAGGGCAGGCTCGCTAGAGCCTTGCAATAAAGGGCTCATCTCACGCTAGCATGACTCCGAAGCCCAGCAGGTTCAGGTGCTCAGTTCTAGAAAAACATTTCTCTTCTCCGCATAGTGTATTACTTGTTTAGAATTTCACGTAGGTAGCTGAGCACATTGAAATGACACATTTGTTGTATTTTGAACACCATATGTTGACAGGGCTGTAAGCCCAACAAGCTGCTTTGTTTTTTTTTTAATAGGATTTCAGTTGTCATCCTTTCATCAACCTGGGATCAAACACACCATAGACAGCAAAATAACACACACACACACATAATTCTACAAAGGGGATTTCAAGCATAAATCACTTATGACACTCTATGCAAATATCAACTACATGTCAGCTTCTTATTTTTCTGGAAAGTTCTCTCTTAAGGGAGCAAGAACAAATTGCCTTGTTGTAGGTATCTGGAGGCTTTTCTGGTGACAACTGTGAGTATACATAGCTGTGGAATGTGTCCACTCATCAGCCATTTCTCTCAGGGTGAATACCTCACCTGTCACAGGAAAATGACCTGTGTAAGTGTCTTAGAGTGTTCCCTGGCAGCACTGTGGAGCTTCACAGCCTGACATTTTTCTTCTTAGCCAAGATATTTCTGACATGTCACTCCATGTGTGTTTACTCCCAGATTTGCCTAAGGCATCTATGATCACTGATGCCATTCAGATACAAATCATCCTGGAATCCTTCCAAATCCCTGGACTTTGACACATCCGTCCATGTAGCCTTTGTCAGCACATCCAACAGTGTGCCAATCCCTGTGCTGAACGATGCAGATGTAAAAGTCAGGAAGTTGTGGCTCATGCTTTCAGGGGAACTCAGTAAGGGAAACAAGGCACATGGGGGAAATAAATGATGACTTTAATCCAAGAGAAGGCATGTACAGGGGCAGGGTAGCCCAAAGAGGGAGGGGTGCATTGGCCTGTGGGTGTCAGGGGGAGGCTCGAGCAGAGGAGATGTGACTTTAGAGCTCAAGCCTAGAAGTCTAGTGAGAATGTGCCCAGGCAGGAGAGAAAAGCTGGGATACATGCCTGGGAGCACAAAACAACATGGGGTCTCCCAGGAACTCTCAAACAACACACAATGGCTACATGGATGTCATATTTCTGTTGCTGATTGGATGTAATTAATTTAACTGGCACTTGAGAAAGACAGTTTTGGCAGTGGAGAGTAAAATATATGGATTGAGGCTTGGGAAGATGGGGACAGCAGGCCAAAGCCAGGGAGACTAACAAACATACTATTGGTGGTGAGGACACAAAGGAAGTAAAATGTATAAATTCAAGAGAGAATTCTGACATGGGGTCCACTGGCCTTGATGGCTTGTTGGGTTGGGAACCAACGGTGGTGTCTCAGCTGGCAGAGACAAAGGGAGGCTAGTGAATAATATGCTTCTCATAGCTTTCACAAGCATCTTGTTCCTAGCCACCCCAGATAAGCATAGAAACCAAGTCAACAAAACTTAGTCCCAGCCTCTCACACCAAACGATACTGCTGCATATAAAATCCTGGAGGTTAGAAAATCAGATGAAGGTGAGGCATTTCAGTGAAATGCACTTTATGGTAGGAGAGAAGTGTGGATCATGTTTGGTATTTCACATGATAAATTTGAGACGCCTGTGGAATGTACATGCAGGGTGTCCAGGAAGCTTTATGGTAGGAACTCAGAGAAAGAGCTAGGATGAACATGCTCATTTGGGAGGAATTAAGTTCTAGGCCAGTGGTTCACAGCCCTGAGTGAATCATCTGTGGAGCTTTCAGAATCCCGATGTCCAGGCCCACCTCCAGACCAATTATATTGGAGCTACACGGCAGCATATTTTAAGGGATGGATAATTGGTTAGTTTTCAGAAAATCATGGTTTCTCTGTGAGAGGGGAAGCAATTTTAAGTGGTCCCAGTTTATGCAAGGGCTTGAGAAAAGAAGTAGAGTGAGTACAGGCTAAGAGCTGCAAGTCCTGGAAGAGGGATGAATGCAATGGACTGATGGCTGACCAGTGCTCTGAACCCCTCTTGGATAAGAATTGTGGATCTGTGTCCAGTCTGCATATTTGTGCAATTTTTTGCCCCAGTGTACTTACCATCCGACTTGAGGAAGGGTGGTATGGTGGTATGGTCTGAGGCAATGGAAGGGCAAGAAGGGTTTCTGCAGCTGACTTTGGAATCCAGGCTGGATAAGGAAGGCATGAAAGTCAAAAGGGGCTGATGATCCAGGAGAAAATCAAGTAAGGAGGAAGGATTGGAGACTGTGCTCAAAGACTGGAATATCTGAGGTTGAGATTTCCAAGTGGTACAGTTACAGTGGATGCATGACAGAGAGTGGCTGAATATGCTTGGAAGTGAAAACTGTTCCGATTGAGGTGGAAAGCATCAGTGTGGATAAATATTTGTTCAGTCTTCTTGTATTCCTTTGTTCTAGAAGTCTGCCTTGGTTATTCCCAATTTCCTTAACATAAAGGCTGTCTAATGGTGACTGTAAGTGTTTTAGCACAGCTGTCTTCTATAGAGTGGGTTATTATATCTGTTATTTTAAAACTTCACAACAACAAATCAAAAACCCTCATCCTTGAATTAACAAACGTACATGTCAGCCAAATTCCTTATATTAATTAACAATTATTTCTGAAAATTGCAATGCTTTAAGTGAAAATTTTATGGAGCCAGCATCACTCAGAAAACCTTTCTTGCTAGAACCATGTGTTCTTGCTTTGTGACTGTTTGCATATTTTATTGCTAAGTCTGTAGATAACATTCTTTCTTGAAGATTATTAATTATGTATACAAATACCCCTGTGTAAAAGTATCCACTTGGAAGAGACCCCGTAATCTAAGGCAGGGGTCAGCAAACTGTTTCCATAAAGAGCCAGAGAGTAAGTATTTTCAGCTTTGCAGACTAGACAATCTCTGTCACAACTACTCAACTCTGCTTTTGTAACGTTAAAGCAAACAGACAATACATGAATGAGTTGTGGCTGTGTTCCAATAAAACTTTATTTACAAATATAGGCAGTGGGCTGAATTTGGTCTGAGAGCTAGTTTGTTGACCCCTGATCTAAGATAATAAAAGACTCTAGTGGATTATGTAATTTTGTGGAAAGGTTTCCGAGTTCATATTTTAATTGATTTGACTTTTCAATTTTGGCTTTAAATAAACTATTTATATCATAGTTTGTTATGGTGCTATAGAAATTAAGTAACTTGTAAATGATGACACATGGAAGGTTCTAACTACAGATGGGTTTGTGGAAAACTAATAGGTTATGATATTCTGATGTAGACAGTCATCAGGCTTGTCATCTTAACTTCCTTGAAGACTCAAGTACCTCCTCCCTCATCTTGGAGAAAGTGTGTGTCTGACATTACAGTGTCATTTCCTTCAACCATGTAATCCATAGGCACAAGTGAAACAGTGTAATTCAATGTTGACTAGATCAATTATGGTATTCTAAACTATTTCCTTATGGAAATTCAGTGTCTTCTGGGGAAACTAACATTAGACTGAAAATCTATTTCTAGCTTTTAGAGGAACAGATTAATTGATAAGCACCTCATTAATAAGCACCTTTTTAATAGTAAAATATGGCCTAACCAAAAAAAAATCTCTGACAAGATATGAGACTCAGTGTTGTTCTTAAGATTTAGAAGACACACTGAAGTGAGATATACTTCCCTGCAAATAAAATAGATATTCTTTAAAATATCAATGAGAGTTCTGTGGTTTCATTGTCCCTGTAAAATATTTACATATTTACAACTAAGGCCTATTAAATATTTACTATTAAGGTTTCCACCCTCTGAGGTGGTTTGATGTTTCAATGAGGGCCCAGAGGTTTTTTTTTTTTTTTTTCATCAGTCATTCTTTGGAATTAAATGTGTGTACGTTGGTAGGACAGAAAAGGAACGGAATGTCAGCTTTCTGCCAACAACTCTTCTGGCTGCAAGAAAATTTCTCATTTTTTTTTCTTTTCAGTGTGAGTCACATGGAGAATTTATCTGAGGAGGGCATCAAATGGAGTGAAAAGCAATTAAGGAGAAAAAACAGTTCCTTACATCCATTTTGGTCCATATTGGAAAATGAGTACTGAGTATCATTGCTGGTTTTCAATTTCTGTTCTTTTTAAAGCTTAATTGCTGAATTTTTCACTTGGAACATGCCCAGATGGGATGAAACTTATTCGGGCTCCATTCTGAAAAAAAGGATACCAGAAGTCATGATCTGCTTTTCTCACTCTGAACGTGGAAATTCTCATCACAGTGGTCAGTTGGGGTGATTTCAAGGAATCATACCTGAAGGGATCCTTTAATTCAGGTTGTAGAACAAACGCCCAAACAAATCATTAGCAATAATTAACCTCTAGGATGTAATAAATTACTTTTAAATAAGTTAGTTTATTTAAAAATGTAATTTGAACATATATAATAACAAGAGTCTGACACTAACTTCTGTATCCTCTGCTTGAAGTAACTGGGGGACCCTGAAAGTGATGTGATGGGAAGTTAACTTTGCCCAGCCTGTGAGACTGGATCTTTCTTCTGCACCATCCATGGGCCATAAGGCTCATGCTGATGCGCTTTGGAATGAGCATGACCCGTTCTATCTATTGCTCTAGCTTCTGCTGGCTTTAATTCAGAGTTTCTCAACCTCAGCACTGTTGATATTTGGGCCACATGTGGGAGGCCATCTTGTGCACTGTAGGATGTTTAAGAGCATCTTTGGCATCTACCCACTAGATGCCAGTAGTGCCCAGCCCCTGACCCTGGAGATGACAACTAAAATGTCCCCACACATTGCTCTATGTTCCCTGGGAGCAGAATCACCATGGTTGAAACCACTGCCCTAATAAGATATTGAAAAGCTCCAGGTCTGATATCATTTAACTGATATTCTCAAAAGCATTGGCTACAACTGCTTGCTGCTACCCTATGCTTCTCTCTGCATGTTTGATCTCAACTTTTCATTGAATCTTGCAGGGAAGGGGCTATGTGTGTAGGAGGTCCACACAACTAGGTTTGCCTAGGATAATCCAGTTTTTGTCTGTCATCTGGATGTAATTATTAAGTAGCACCACCTTGAAGAGTGTCCCAGTAAGAGTGAGAATTATCTAGCCCCCATGTGGCTTTGGAAAATAGGGAAGAGTTTTAAGTTCTTGCAATGTCAGAAAACTCTTTTACTTTGCAGAGGTTTTTGATGCCTTCCTGTCCTATTTTAAGAGCTGGGAAATTCAACTATTTCATGCCCATATGGGCCACATACTCAAGTCTTCTGCCTTAACTCTTAACAGCTTCATTTTTTGTTCAAGTAGGCAAAGTGAGCTCAGACAACAAGGAAAAGAACAGTGCTTTTAAAAGAATGTTCTTCTCAATAAAAATAAATTCTAAAGTTCTAAGTAGGGAGTTACTGCTGAGTTTGTAATGGCTTTTATATTTGCTTTTACAATCACACTATTGCTGGGCTCAGGCTTCCTGCTTGGAAAAGTGCTTTGCAATTCTTCAGGAAGAAGAGAACGACTTTAGAACAGGCTGGTCTACAAGACAAGAGAGTTGAAGAAACCAGAGGTGGTTTGAAAAGCAATCATTCCTTTGGTCTTAAAGATATGGGAAAAAAATTGTTCCCCCTTAATAAACCCTGTGACATGTAGACGAGAGTGCTTGTTAAAGCCTCGAGTGGACATTTGCATTGCATGGTTCTCTGGTGTATACCTTTGCTAAAATAAGTATGCAAAAGTCTCCAGGTAGTAATATACCCTCGACCCTGTAATCAGAATCAGTCTTTCACCTGGAAATGTGAAGACAAGATATTCGGCTGGTAATGAAATTAAGATATTCATGTGGGACCACACCATTCAAAAAGTTATCTCATGCTCACAAGATGAATGCTACATTTCCAGCCATCATGCCCATGTATCAGACAGAAGGAATGAGAAAGAGGGGAGCTCAAAAGGGCATCCTTGCTGAGACAGCTTCCCAAAATTACTGAAGCCGTGCACCTAACACTTGGTCTCCAATATCTATAATTTTTTCAGCCAGATATTTTTTCTATCTCCTCCAGTATTATCTTAGCAATAAAAAACAGGAGAATGGATATTGGGTAAAGAATTAGCAAGCTCTGGTATATAGCCCAACTTTTGCTAATGTTTAAAAGTCAAAACCACACAGATCTTCTAAGCCAGTCGTGGACATTCACTGCCTGTGGACTAAATCCAGCCCACTGACTGTTTCGATAAATAAAGTTTTATTGGGACACAGCCACACCCCTTCATTTACATATGGTCTGTGGCTGCTTTTGTGCTATCAAATAGAGTAGTTGTGACAGAGGCTATATATGGCTTCCAAAGTCTAAAATGTGGTCTCTCTGGCCCTTTACAGGAAAATGTTGCCAACGCCTGTTCTAGACAGATAACTCAATGGAAAAATGGGCAGAAGACCAGAACAGACACTTTACAAAAAGAATATCCAAAGACCAATATGCACATGAACAGGTGTTACAACTCATTAGTCACCAGGGAAATGTTAATTTAAACCACAGTGGGATAGCACTACTTTCCCATCAGAATGGCTATAATCAAGAAAGAGAGAACTGACAATATCAAGTATTGCATTAATATGGGAAAACTGGAATTCTCATACATTGCTGGTGGCACTGTAGGTTGGTATAAAGACTAGAGAAGCTATTGGGCAGTTTCTAGTAAAGTAGAACGTATGTACCCTCTGTGATGGAGCAGTTCCACTCCCAGGTATATATCCAACAGAAATGACTACATATAATCACCAAAAGACATGGACCAGAATGTTCACATTGGCACTATTTATTAATAACCCAAAATTGGTTAACAACCCAAATGTCTTTCAACAATAGAAAAGGGACAAATGTGTTTTATTCATGCAATGGAATACTTTTCAGTGATGAAGAGGAGTCCCACTACCTGCTACAACATGTAATATTGACAAAAGAAGCGAGACAAAAAAAGACTGATTCTGTGGCCTCAAAGTTCAGAAACAGGCAAACAAAGTGTTGGAAGTCAGAATATGGTACCTGTTGGGGTAGAGATCAGGAGAGAATTCTTCATGATTTGGGTGGTCATTATACAGGGGGTTCGCGTTGGCAAAATGCTTTGAGTTGTGCACCTATGAGTTCCGAATTTTTCTGCTTATATATTGTTTTTCAACAAAGATGTTCAAAAACAGAAAAAAGAAAAGGATACACATCTCTATAATGATAGAAATGTATCAGCATTGCTCTCAGCCAGTTTTCTATTGAAAATGATGCCTATGACATGTCCCTCATGAAACAACCACATGAACCTACACAATAGCTCTGGCCCTTTTGATTCTAATCTTATTCACAAATGAAATACATTTTCTGTTTCCAGCTTCTTCGCATTTGACTACATTTACCCTGACAGTCTGGTTGAGTAGGTGGTCTCTGCTCCACAAACTCCATGGCAAGAATAAAAAGTTGTATCTGAACTTCAGTGGATTAAACCACTGAGCCTACCGTGTGCCCCTAGGCTTTTTTGCTAAAGGAGAGAGCAAAGGCTGGAAGGAAGTTGAACGTGGAATACCAAAACGCCTAAGAAGGCAATTTGGAAGGATTTTCCCCCATTTCTGTTTAGTCTTGGTGAAGTTGTGAAGAGGTGCTGGAGATTGGGGAGCTGTTTTTATGTAAAGTGTTGTCTGCCTCAATTGTGCTCCTGAATTTTGACTGGCTGCCCAGCCTTATATAGGAAGCTGAATAAAATGTGTATACTTCTTTAAAAAATCAATTTTAGATTTTAAAAAAGGATTCAAATATTATTACTCTGCAGGGAGGGATAGAGGCAGTTTTTTTTTCTTTAAGAAGAAGGTCAGAAGAAATAGCCAGGTCTTTTTTAAAGAATCACCCAAATTTTTAGCTGACATATTGAGTTAAATTTGTCCCATCTCATTGATGCAGGTGGGGAATTATAAAGGAAAGAAAATAATAAATGCTAAAAATGAACAAAAGGTATGTAATGATCCAAGTATTAGGGCAATTCAGGGTATTTTTTTAAAAGACGCTGTTATAAATGAAATTTAAATAACTGTAACTAAAGCTAGATATTCAATCCAATAATTATATATGTAAAATGTACTGGTTTTTGTCTCATAATTATCCAAAATCTTTCATTTAAAAATATCATTTTATGTTTCTTAGACTATATATTTGTATATGTTACATATATGTGTGTGTGTATATATATATATATATATGTATGTATTTCAAATGCATATGTTTGGACATTCATGAGATTTTTTAAAAAAATTACCATCCTCCAAAGGCAAAAAAAAATCTGGCAAATAATGAGAAGGAATTGAAGCTGTTTATAAGAATCTTACAAGATGGCCAGGCATGGTGGCTCACACCTGTAAAGCCAGCACTTTGGGAGGTAAAGGTGGGCAGATAATGAGGTCAAGAGTTCGAGACCAGACTGGCCAACATGGTGAAACCCTGTCTCTACTAAAAACAATACAAAAGTTAGCCAGGTGTGGTGGCATGCGCCTGTAGTCCTAGCTACTCGGGAGGCTGAGGCAGAAGAATTGCTTGAACCTAGGAGGTGGAGGTTGTAGTGAGCTGAGATTGCGCCACTGAACTTCAGCCTAGGTGACAGAGCAAGATTCTGTCTCAAAAAAGAAAAGAAAAGAAAAGAAAAAAGAATCTTGGGAGATTTAGGTGATCTTCATGCAGACTCCCAGGTCTGGTGTACCACCTAAAAGGATCATTTTGTAAAAAGAGTTCTAAATATTAGTTTAGGAGAAAACACAAAGTCTCATGACTCTCGTTTTTGTGAAAATTAAAATCTGACAGTAGAAGGCAAAGTGGCATGGCCCCTGTGCTTGGGTTACTGCTGCTTCCCAAGGGGCTCCTCAGAGAAGTAAGTTCCCTGTTCCTTCTCTTTTTTAATTGGCAGTCCCAGGTGGACAGTTGAGTTGGGGGACTGGGGGCATTGGAACAAGGGTGTCCTTGCCAAGCTCCTGTGGTTGTCTGCTATAAGTGGGCTTCTCACTTTGTGAACCAAAACACTTAAAAAGTCTTGTCTTAGGAAAAGCAAATTATTCTGCCCCATGATGGCCCTTCACTGTGGAAACATCAAGGAGATAGGTCTCACTGATAACATACTTGATCAGGGACGAGTTTGCAAAGACAAGACTCAATTATCAAAGCACAGCCTTTTCAAAGGGTTTTGAATGGAATGCACTTGTTTTGTGGGAAACAAAATTAGAGAGCCCTGCCTTCTAAACTCTACACAGACTAATGTGTTGTTGGGGAACACCCCTGCTCTGTGAGCCGCATTTACCTCTTCTTCATACTGAATTCCTTTGTAGGAGGGCCTTTAATATATTCTATAACCAAAAATGGCAGCTATGAGATTGGACAGCATCCCTTCAATTTCCTGTGGACTGTCCTTTTCTGGCAATATGGTTTATTCTTTCCTAAGGGTCAGAATTATGATTTTCAAAAGTTTTGCTTTTGAAATGCTACATCACAGTGTCCTAATGCGAATGGTGAGCCATCTGCAACGTTCAACACCTGGGCATGGCAGTCAAGTCTGGGCCCAATGAATGATTCTGTTATATAAATCACCAGGTACCTCCAGGCAGCAGTCATCGCCATTGTAATTGATCCCTGTTGAGACTATTTCTTGATTTGCTGCTGCTGTAACCACTGATGCTGATTGTTCTCATGTCTTGAAATTGTATTTATTAATAGCATTCAACCAATTTTCCTCAAGTCGTTATTATATAGCAGGAATGGGACCAGGCTCTGGGGGTAAAAAATGAATATGACAGCCCTGTCTTTGAAGAGACAGTTGTTTCAGGAGGAAACAGACAAGATGAGCATCCTAACAGAGGTATAAACAGGAAGCTAGCAGAGCTCCTATTGGAGAGTTGCGAGGTCAATCGGGGAATGTCCCTCCAGGAAATCCAGAGAGGCTAATGGGAATTACACAAGCAAAGGAGAAATGGAAGGGAGGTGACAGAGGGGAAAAAGCATTATAGATGGAGGGAAATTTCTCCTTCAAAACAAAGGAATCATGTTCAATGTGTGACGTAGAATTTCAATGGGCATCTCCTCTGGTAAGAAGTTGAGTAGAAGGATGGCTGCATTTTGGAATGTTCAAAGTGTGGAGAGGATGCTATATGCACTGTAATAACTACAAAAAATGGTTGAATATTTGAAAACCTCCCCAAATCTCAACTAGCCTGAAAATTTTGTGTACAGACATATTTATCTGTGCAGTGTGATGTGACTTAGAAGTCATCGCCTGTTGAAAAGTTTATGTCATAAAAATAAATAACAATTCGAGTTCACTTCCTGTGAGTGGCCCAGGGTTTTTAAGACAAGACAGAATAATAGGACGCCAAGGGCCAAATATAGACATGGATATTTTAGAATCCTCTGCTTTTCTGATCTCAGAGCACGTGGCATTTTGTGTAACTGAATCCAGGGCAGATGGGTGCAAGCCCCAGTCAACTTTGGAGGGAAACCAGTTAGCAAGCATGGGTCCAAATGTAGGGTCAAACTTTCAAGGCAAATGAGTTGCTTCCAATAACACTTAGAAAACACTAATTAGTGAGAGGGAAATACTTTGTTAAATGGTTTGAGAATACTAAATACAAATGCAACAAGGGATCATTGTTTTTAGTTATAATTCATATTGATCTAGAAGAAATGGGGCTGCAGGTGTTTTCCACAGACAGACTGAATCCCAAATACATTTACCTAAGACTTCTAGAAATAATACAAATGTGTCTTTAAAAGGTCAGATACATAAAGCAGTGGAATCCAATTTGGAAGTCCTCTTGACCTAAGCAGTCCGATTTCTCTTTGGTAAGTTGCCTGTCTGTTTCCAGACTATAAATGAAACAAAATAATTGCTATGTTAATAGAGATGAATATATGGAAGATAATTTTTTCTTTTGGGCTTATAAAACTCCAGGAGGGAAAAGATGAAAGACAAAAGTAGAAAAAAATTCAAAGGAAACAAAGTGCAATTTTAGTTTTCTAGATCAGGGGTCGGTGAATATTTCCTGTGAAAGACCAGATATTTTAGATTTAGCAAGCATGCGGTCGGTCTCTGGCAACTGCTCACCTCTGCTGGTGTAGTGAGAAAGTAGCCATAGACAAGTACGTAAATGAATGGGTGTGACTATGTTCCAAGGAGACTTTATTTGTGGATGTTGAAATTTGTATTTCATGTAATTTTCACATCATAAAATATTATTTTTTAAATTTTTTTCCAACCATTTAAAAATGTGAAAACAATTTTACCCACCCTGTGCTAGGTCTGAGACAATTATCTCCCCTCAAGTTTGTTCTGTTAGAAACTCCTGGGTTGAAAAGCAACATGCTTTCCTTTGAAGTTTTTATAAATTTATTAAATGACGATGTTTTCTTCCACTGGTATCTTCCTAGGATTTTCTAGAATGCTCTGTGCTCTCTTAACACTTTCTAACATCTGTTGTCATCATGCATTTATTAAGCACTCATGATGAACTGAAATGCTAGGGACAGACGTCAGAGGAAAAGAAAATATTAGCAATAGAAAGTGGTACAGAAGCTCCTCTATTTATGGAATTTCAACTCGTGCACTTTCAGAGATACAAACAAAACCATACTCTGGAGCAAAGCCCTCTGGCTCTCTCCTCACCACCAAAATATGCGTCAAGAGGTTCTGGGAGCTCTTTTAGTTTCTGCCCTTTTTAAAAAGAATTTCTCATTTTTCAGTCTGTGCAATATTTGCTGTCTTTCTGCTTGATGTTGAGGAATTTTGCCAGGAACCTAATCTTATGAGATAAACTCAGAAGACTTGAAAGAAGAAAGTGCTAGTAAGAAGTAGTAGAAGTAAATGCAAGATAGAAACATTTTTTTTTTAAATTGAAATAGGTCAGAAAAACTGTTGCAAGCCCTTTGGCAGGAAGAACGATTTTCAGGACAAAGATCCCATCATATAACCTGAGAGAAGTTCTGTACCTGTGTAATAGCAAACATTGATACAGAGCTTCTATATGGCTGGCTGTGTTTTAAGTGATTACACGATCATATGAGTGTGCATATGCAGTACTTTAATCACCACCAAATAAGTGTAAATCAACTAATGAGCTCATGAAATGATTGATGAAACAGAGAAACTTGAAGTGTGTGGCTCCAGAATTAGGATCATAGGCCTATTTGTGTTAATTTAGGAGAAGGAAACCAATCTGGTAAGTGTACCCAGTCGTGGATGGTTCCGTGGGTTTGCAGCTTTTGGCATCTGCCCAACCTTCAAGTAAGAGGCAGAACAGCAATGCTATTTTGGGGTGATATTATAGATGCTAAAGCTGCTGAGGAATTCCCTATGGTGCTTGTGGGCAGATTACCCATTTCAGAAGATTTTCCGTGTATGAAAGGAAACAGGTCGAATGTAGGCAAAGATGCCAGCCAAAGCATTTATCAGTAAGGAGGAAAATGAAAAGATCGACTCATACCTCACTTCGGTGGAAATCTGGGGGTTGCATGCTTCTACCCTGTTCAAGACCTCTGGATGTAGGAACAAAGTCATAAATAGCCTTTGGAGCTTAACATGTCTTCAATCAAAAAGCATAGTGGACTCTGTCTGTGCTCTGCCTGGAATATCTCAGATCTTTTACCAGTTCTATGTGCCTGTCCTATTCACCAGCTTCTGTGTAGTTTTGCTCCTAATGACTACCATCTGCGAACATTCTGTGGGGTTCTGGAGCAGTTGCCCTATATTCACAAAGAGCAGGAAGTGCCTTGGAGTTTACATCACCCTGGGGGCATCCCATAGCCCATGACTGGTGCGTGTGAAAATATTAAAGCCCAAATTCTTTGGCGAAGGCAGGACAAAGCTTAGATGTAATTAATACTCCAGAGCTTCCCACAGGACCAGATTGAGACTGGGACTTTGCTAGAAATCACACCCTCACTTCGCTTTATTCCCTTCCCTACCCTGTTATGCTCACCCCTTACCAGTTTCTCCTGTGAACAGGTTCTTAATAAATCACTTGCACATCAATCCTTATCTTAGTATCTGCTTCTGGAGAACTCTACCTAAAGCAACAAGCACATATATTATTAAGAGAGAGAAATATTGCAAGGCTTTACCTTAAGTTAGCAATGAAATATTGAATGAAAGAATGGACTGAATGAACTGATAGAAGCCAGTCTTAGCTTTGCACTACTCATGTTGCAGTTAGGGAAACAGGAAAAGGAGAAAACATTGAAACAGTGACTATTACATTTTAGAGTTTGAAGGTTGTATAGTGAGACTGCCACATAGTGCAGTCTCTCTGGCTGATGGTAATCTAGGCTCAGCTTATATATGGCCAGGGAAGAAGATACTACCACCTCCTGGGACAGTTGCCTTCCATCTAGATTTGTTATAAAGTAAGTCTTTCCTTCCTTTCTCCTTCCCTCTCTCCATCCCTCCTTCCCTTTCTTCCTTATTTCCTTCCTTCTACTTTATGGAGGTAAAATTCACATGCCATACAATTGATTCATTTAAAGTGAGCAATTCCTTGGTCTTTAACATATTCAAGTTGGGAAATCACTATTACCATACATTTCAGAATATTTTCATCACCCTGTAAAGAAACACTGTATACCTTAGCTATCACCCCCTCAACTCCCAAGCTCTGCAGTCCTAGGCAACCCCACATCTACTCTGTGGATTTGCTTATTCTTTACATGTCATATAAATGAAATAATATGTGGTCTTTTGTGACTGACTTCTTTGAATTAGCTTATAGTTTTTGAGGTCAATCCATGTTGTATCATGTATCAATATTTCATTACTTTTAATGGTCAAGTAATCTTTTATTCTATGGATAGATCACATTTTGTTTATCCATTCATCAGATGATGGAAATTTGGTTTGTTTCTACCTTTTCGTCATTGTGAATAATTCTACCATGAACATGTGTATACAAGTTTTTGTGGACATATGCTTTTATTTCTCTTGGTTATATACCTAGGAGTAGAATTGCTAGGTCAGATATAGAAAGTTCTTTCTTATATTCAGACAAAATCTGAGTCTCCTTAACTTCCACACTTGGTACTTGTCCAGCTTTCTAAAGAAATATGGACAAGACTTTTTTTATGCATGACATCCCCTCAAATTATTCGTCATCTTTATGTCCTCCTTCAGCTTTCAAAGATTGAATATCTTCTGTTCTTTCAATCATTCCACTGCAAAAATGGGACTTACAGAAATGCAAATTGATAGCTTTGAGGTTGTCACATTATCTGTCATAATGTACAAACAGCTTTATTTTGTTCCAAATCTCAGACTTTCACATCAACAACAGGGAACAAGTGGCTAACTTTATTTTGCCAAGATAAAAGACAACAAATTATTTTCTGGATAGGAAGGCTTTTCTTTTATTTATTTATTTATTTAATTGCATTTTAGGTTTTGGGGTACATGTGAAGAACATACAATATTGTTGCATAGGTACACACATGGCAGTGTGATTTCTTGCCTTCCTCCCCTTCACCTATATCTGGCATTTCTCCCCATGCTATCTCCCCGCAACTCCCCACCCCGCACTGTCCCTCCCATAGACTCTGCAGGGATTTTCCCTTTGGAAAATCAAGAGGACTAATGATTTGTCTAGTTTATGTATACATTTGTCATTTCTTGACATGTTAATGTGAGAAAAAAAATTCCGTGCTTCTGAAAAATAAAATTTGATGGAAATCAATTATCTTAAGAGCTTTTAAAGAAGTCACGTGTAGCATTCTTTTTACTCTTGGTCATGAAGACAATGGGGAGAAAACTTGACAAAACCAGAGGAAAATGTAGCAAGTTACTTAGCAAGCTCTGGATTGTGCCGAACTGGGCCACATGCAATGGTCGTTTCTTCTTACGTAGCTATGAATGGATCTGATCCTTGCTTGTTAGTTATACACTTAGGAATATTTTCTGTCTTTTTTTAACATGAAATCCAGAGCTCAGGGTGGCTTCTGGCATTGTCTCATGCTATCTGCATGACATTGGTCAAGTCACCTGGACTTTCTGAGTGTCAGTTTCTGCATCGTACTACCACTGTATTGATGGCTTTCAGACTGTGTTGCACGGGATAGCAACTAAGGGATCTTACTAAAAATGTCAATCCTGTCGTGCTGTAAGGGATTCTGCCAGTAGGTTCTGGGGAGGTCCTCACAATCTGGTTTTAAAAACCAACCCAAGTGATGCTGATGCCCATGGTCCTGAAGACCATACCTTGAGAAACCCTGACTAGCCATTTCCTTCTCGTCCCTCTTCCTCTTGTTTTGTATTCCACGGAAAGGGAGAAGAACTCATCATTTTTCCAGGTACTATATTTTCATCTGCGCTGTGTGCAAAGACACTAAGGAAGACAACCAAAGTCAAAATAATGAAAAAAGTCCCAGTCTGATGCTTAGATTCTGATTTATTAGAATTATTTTGACCATAACAATTTTAACTGTAAAGTAGGGTTTCTTAACCTTGGCATCTATTGACATTTGGGACCAGATCATTCTTTGCCTTGTGTGTGGGAGGCTTTCCTGTACATTGTAGGAAGTTGAACAACATATCTGGTCTCTACCTACTGGATACCAGTAGCAGCTCCCCCTCCCTCCAAGTTACAGCAACCAGATATACCTCCAAATATTATCAAATGTTCCCTGAGGGGAAAATTTGCCCCTGGCTGAGAACCACCTTCATAAGGCATAGTCCCCAAAGAAAAGAATCAAGAAATTAGGCTTGGAGCAGTTTCCTTTGGTTAATTCTTACTACACAGCAAGGCAAAGAAGGCCCTGCTAAACTGTTGGTGCTTGACCTTTATGTACCAAGCATTCCTTGGGGATCTGGAACTCCCTGGCTCATCCTCTCTATTTGCTGGATTAATGGGATACAGGCAGTTTAAGTGACTTGGCAGGAAAAGGACATTCTGTTTTATTCTCCTCATTTTATTGCACTCCTGACAACAAATTCTTAACATTTGCCTTATATGTTCTGCTCCCTATCATAATCACAAAATAGATTAATTGGGGGAAGGGAAACCAATATATGTGAAATTACTTTGAAACTTGCAGGCACCAGAGTAATGCCAGGTGTCATCATTCATCCTGCTCCTAAGCTTTTGAAGCCAGGGTTTACTTGAGGTTACAAAAATGGCGTGGGGTTTTTTTTGGTGACTAGTCAAGTACTCCAAAGAACTCCAGAGTGGTAAGTTTTGATCACACAAATGGCCAATTTTTACCCAATCTGTTAGCCTTTTAACAACATGCCATGTTACATGGAGACCCACTTGTGTATGGGTCCCCAATGCTGGGTGGAGACCCAGGGCTCAGCTCTACTCTCCGGCTCTCGGGAAGTTTCTCTTTGATTTCTTGGGTGTTACAAGACCTACTTCAGTGAAAGAAAATATATTGTCCGTATGAGATGCACTGCTAAGTGGCAATTATTAAAGGATGAATGTTGTATGTCCGTGAAAGGTTTCTCTGCCTTGGCACTATAGACAGTTTGGAACAGATTATTCTCTGTTGCAAAGGCTATCCTGTGCAATGCAGGGTGTTTAGCAGCATCTCTGGTCTCCACCCACTGAATGCAAGTGACACCCTTCCCCTGCAGTTGTGACAGCCAAAGATAGCTTCAGATATTGCCAAGTTTCTCCTCAGTGACAAAAATTTCCCTGTTGAGAATCACTGGCTTAAGGGGTATGGATGGGACACCAGCAATCTAATGAATGAATCTGACTTGTCAAAAAGAGTCTCCACTTTGAAACATACTGGAATGGCCCACAGAGAGATTGTAGTCCAACTACCATTTACATCTCAACTCCACCATTTCTTGGATGTGCAAAACAATTTAATTATCCTCATAAATAAAACGAAGATAATCATACTTTCCTTTCCCAGTTGTTCCAAGGATCCAGATATTTGCAAAGCATCTAGTTGAGCCTGTGACATAGGTGTTTAATGAATAATGGACTTGTTACCATTTCAAACAATAATTCTAGCACCTTCAGTGTTGGTGTTGTCATGGAAATTCTGCAGACTTTAGACAACTGAAACACCGCAAATGTGCAGAAGAAAGGAGATTATGATCAGAAGGATAAAGGCAATAGACTAACATTAGATTATGGATATAAAGGAAAAATCATTTCTTAATTCCCAAACTACTATTTGGAAAGGTGTAGCTGGAAAAATTGCGGTCGCTCCTCTTTGCCTAATGACCATTGAGTAGAACATTTATTTTAGAAATGTCTCTTTTTTATTATACTTTAAGTTCTGGGGTACATGTGAAAAACATTCAGGTTTGTTACATAGGTATACACGTGCCATGGTGGTTTGCTATACCATCAACTCATCATCTGCATTAGATATTTTTCCTAATGCTATCCCTCCCCTAGACCCCACCCCACAACAGAACCTGGTGTGTGGTGTTCCCCTCCCTGTGTCCATGTGTTCTCATTGTTCAACTCCCAGTTATGAGTGAGAACATGTGGTATTTGGTTTTCCATTCTTGTGTTACTTTGCTGAGAATGATGGTTTCCAGCTTCATTCATGTCCCTGCAAAGGACATGAACTCATCCTTTTTTATGGCTGCATAGTATTCCATGGTGTATATGTGCCACATTTTCTTTATCCAGTCTATCATTGATAGACATTTGGGTTGGTTCCAGGTCTTTGCTATTGTAAACAGTGCCTTAATGAACATATGTGTGCATGTATCTTTATAATAGAACGATTTATAATCTTCTAGGTATATACCCAGTAATGAGATTGCTGGGTCAAATGGTATTTCTATTTGTAGATCCCTGAGGAATCACCACACTGTCTTAGTTCAACAATGATTGAACTAATTTACACTCCCACCAACAGTGTAAAAACATTTCTGTTTCTCCACATCCTCTCCAGCATCTGTTGATTCCTGACTTTTTAATGATTGCCATTCTAACTGGTGTGAGATGGTATCTCATTGTGGTTTTGATTTGCATTTCCCTAATGACCAGTGATGATGAGCTTTTTTTCATATTTGTTGGCTGCATAAATGTCTTCTTTTGAGAAATGTCTGTTTGTATCCTTTGTCCACTTTTTGATGGGGTTGCTTGTATTTTTTCTTGTAAATTTGTTTAATTTCCTTGTAGATTCTGGATATTAGGCCTTTGTCAGATAGATAGATTGCAAAAATTTACTTCCATTCTGCAGGTTGCCTGTTCGCTCTGATGATAGTTTCTTTTGCGGTGCAGAAGCTCTTAAGTTTAATTAGATCCCATTTGTCAATTTTGGCTTTTGTTGCCACTGCCTTTGGTGTTTTAGTCATGAAGTCTTTGCCCATGCCTATGTCCTGAATGGTATTGCCAAGTTCACTTCTAGGGTTTTTATGGTTTTAGGTCTTATGTTTAAGTCTTTAAACCATCTCAAATTAATTTTCGTATAAGTTGTAAGGAAGAGATCCAGTTTCAGCGTTCTGCATATGGCTAGCCAGCTTTCCCAACACCATGTATAAAATAGGAAATCCTTTCCTCATTGCTTGTTTTTGCCAGGTTTGTTAAAAATCAGATGGTTGTAGATGTGTGGTGTTATTTCTGAGGTTTCTGCTCTGTTCCTTTGTTCTATACATCTGTTTTGGTACCAGTACCATGATGTTTTGGTTACTGTAGCCTTGTAGTATAGTTTGAAGTCAGTAGCATGATGCCTCCAGCTTTGTTCTTTTGCTTAGGATTGTCATGGCTATGCAGGCTCTTTTTTTGGTTCCATATGAAATTTAGAATAGTTTTTTTCAATTCTGTGAAGAAAGTCAATGGTAGCTTGATGGGGATAGCATTGAATCTATACATTACTTTGGACAATATGGCCATTTTCATGATATTTATTCTTCCTAATCATGAGCCTGGAATGTTTTTCCATCTGTTTTTGTCCTCTCTTAATTCCTTGAGCAGTGGTTTGTAGTTCTCCTTGAAGAGGTCCTTCATGTCCCTTGTAAGTTGTATTCCTAGGTATTTTATTCTCTTTGTAGCAATTGTGAATGGGAGTTTACTCATGATTTGGCACTCTGCTTGTCTATTATTGGAGTATAGGAATGCTTGTGATTTTTGCACATTGATTTTGTGTCCTCAGACTTTGCTGAAGTTGCTTATCAGCTTAAGGAGATTTGGGACCAAGATGTCAGGGTTTTCTAAATATGCAATCATGTCATCTGCAAACAGAGACAGTCTGGCTTCCTCTTTTCCTAACTAAATACTCTATTTATTTCTCTTGCCTGAATGCCCTGGCCAGAAATTCCAATACTTTGTTGAATAGGAGTAGTAAGAGAGGGCATCCTTGTCTTGTGCTGGTTTTCAAAGGGAATGCCTTCAGTTTTTGCCCATTCAGTAGGATATTGGCTGTGGGTTTTTCATAAATAGCTTATTATTTTGAGATACGTTCCATCAGCACCTAGTTTACTGAGAGCTTTTAGCATGAAGGGCTGTTGAATTTTGTCGAAGGCCTTTTCTGCATCTATTGATATAACCATGTGGTTTTTGTCATTGATTCTGTTTATGTGATTGATTATGTTTATTGATTTGCATGTTTAACCAGCCTTGCATCCCAGGAATAAAGACAACTTGATGGTGGTCGATAAGCTTCTTGATGTGTTGCTGGATTCATTTTGCCAGTATTTTATTGAGGATTTTCACATCGATGTTTATCAGGGATATTGGCCAGAAATTTTCTTTTTTAGTTGTGTCTCTGCTAGGTTTTGGTATCAGGGTGATGATGCTGTCTTCATAAAATAAGTTACGGAGGATTCCCTCTTTTACTGTTGTTTCAAATAGTTTCAAAATGAGTGGTACCAGCTCCTCTTTGTGCCTCTGGTAGAATTTGGCTGTGAATCCATCTGGTCCTGGACTTTTTTGGTTGGTAGGCTATTAACTACTGCCTCAATTTCAGAACCTGTTAACAATCTAGTCACGATTCTACTTCTTCCTTGTTTAGTCTTGGGAGGGTGTCCGTGTCCAGGAATCTATCCATTTCTTCTAGATTTTCTAATTTATTTGCATAGAGATGTTTATAGTACTCTCTGATGGTAGTTTGTATTTATGTGGGATTTGTGGTAATATCCCCCTTATCATTTTTTTCTTGTGTCTATTTGATTTTTCTCCCTCTTCTTCTTTATCAGTCTCACTAGCAGTCTATCTATTTTGTTGAACTTTTCAAAAAACCAGCTCCTGGATTCATTGATTTTTTGAAGGATTTTTTTGTGTCTCTATCTCCTTCAGTTCTGCTCTGATCTTAGGTATTTCTTGTCTTCTGCTAGTTTTTGAATTTGTTTGTTCTTGTTTCTCTAGTTCTTTTAATTGTGATGTTAGGGTGTCAATTTTAGATCTTTCCTGCTTTCTCTTGTGGGCATTTAAGTGCTATAAATTTCCCTCTACACACTGCTTTAGCTGTGTCCTAGAGATTCTGCTACATTGTGTCTTTGTTCTCTTTGGTTTCAAAGAACATCTTTATTTCTGCTTAATTTCGTTATTTACCCAGTAGTCATTCAGGAGCAGGTTGTTCAGTTTCTATGTAGTTGTGGGGTTTTGAGTGGGTTTTGTAATTCTAAGTTATAATTTGATTGCACTGTGGTCTGAGAGGCTGTTATGATTTCCATTCTTTTGCATTTGCTGAGGAGTGTTTTATTTGCAATTATGTGGTCAATTTTAGAATAAGTGCAATGTGGTGCTGAGAAGTATGTCTATTCTGTCGATTTGGGGTGGAGAGCTCTGTAGATGTCTATTAGATCCACTTGGTCCAGAGCTGAATTAAAGTCCTGGATATCCTTGTTAATTATCTGTCTCATTGATCTGTCTAATATTGACAGTGACGTGTTAAAGTTTCCTACTATTATTGTGTGGAAGTCTAAGTCTCTTGTAGGTCTCTAAGAACTTGCTTTATGAATCTGGGTGCTCCTGTATTGGGTGCATATATATTTAGGATAGTTAGTTTTTCTTGTTGCACTGATCTCTTTACCATTATGGAATGCCTTTCTTTGTCTCTTTTGATCGTTGTTGGTTAAAGTCTGTTTTATCAAAGACTAGGATTGCAACCTCTGGGTCTTGACTCTATCCAATTTGCCAGTCTGTGTCTTTTAATTGGGTCATTTAGCCCTTTTACATTTAAAGTTAATATTGTTATGTGTGAATTCGATCCTGTCATTATGATGCTAGCTGGGTTTTTTGCCCTTTTGTTGATGCAGTTTCATCATAGCCTCAATGGTCTTTACAATTTAGTATGTTTTTACAGTGGCTGGTACCAGTTGTTCCTTTCCATGTTTAGTGCTTCCTTCAGGAGCCCTTATAAGGGAGGCCTGGTGGTGACACAATCTCTCAGCATTGCTTGTATGTTAAGGGTTTTATTTCTCCTTTGCTTATGAAGCTTAGTTGGGCTGGATATGAAATTTTGAGTTGAAAATTCTTTTATTTAAGAATGTTGAATATTGGCCACCACTCTCTTATGGCTTGTAGGGTTTCTACCAAGAGAACTGCTGTTAGTCTGATGAGCTTCCCTTTGTGGGTAACCCAACCTTTCTCTGGCTGCTCTTAGCAGTTTTTCCTTCATTTTAACCTTGGTGAATCTGACGATTATATATCTTGGGGTGGCTCTTCTTGAAGAGTATTTTTGTGGTGTTTCTCTGTATTTCCTAAATTTGAATGTTGGCCTGCCTTGATAGGTTGGGGAAGTTCTCCTGGATAATATCCTGAAGAGTGTTTTCCAACTTGGTTCCATTCTCCCTGTCACTTTTAGGTACACCAATCAAATATAGATTTCGTCTTTTCACACAGTCCCATATTTCTTTGAGGCTTTGTTTCTTTCTTTTCACTCTTTTTTCTCTAATCATGTCTTCTCCCTTTATTGATTTATTTCATTGAGTTAATCTTCAGTCTCTGATGTCTTTTCTTCCACTGGATTGATTTGGCTATTGATACTTTTGTATGCTTCATGAAGTTCTTGTGCTGTGTTTTTCAGCTCCATCAGGTCATTTGTGTTCTTCTCAAACTGGTTATTCTTGTTAGCAATTTGTCTAGTCTTTTTTCAAGGTTCTTAGCTTCCTTGCATTGGGTTAGAACATGCTCCTTTAGCTCAGAGGAGTTTGTTATTACCCACCTTCTGAAGTCTATTTCTGTCAATTCATTAAACTCATTCTCCATTTAGTTTTGTTTCCTTGCTGGCAAGGAGTTGTGATGTTTTGGAGGAGACGAGACATTGTAGTTTTTGGAATTTTCAGCTTCTTTGTACAGGTTTCTTCCCATCTTCATAGATTTGTCTACCTTTGGTCTTTAATGTTGGTGGACTTTGGATGGGGTCTCTGAGTGGATGTCCTTTTTGTTGATGTTGATACTATTTATTTCTGTTTGTTAGTTTTCCTTCTCACAGTTAGGCCTCTATGCTGTAGGTCTGCTGTACTTTGCTAGAGGTCCACTCCAGACCCTCTTTTCCTGGGTATAACCAGTGGAGGCTGCAGAACAGCAAAGATTGCTGCCTGTTTCTTCCTCTGGAAGCTTTATCCCAGAGGAGCACCCACCAGATGCCAGCCAGAGCTCTCTTGTATGAGGTGGCTGTCAGCCTCTACTGGGAGATGTCTCACAGTCAGGATACATAGGGGTCAGGGACCCACTTGAGGAGACAGTCTGTCCCTTATCAGAGCTTGAACACTGTGCTGGGAGATCCACTGCTGTCTTCAGAGGTATTAGGCAGGGACATTTAAGTCTGCTGAAGTTGCACCCACAGCCACCCCTTCCCCCAGGTGCTCTTTCCCAGGGAGGTGGGGATTCTATCTATAAGTCCCTGACTAGGGCTATGGATTTTTTTTTCAGAGATGCCCTGCCCAGAGAGGAAGGATCTAGAGAGTAGAAATGTCTCTTTTTTAGGTACTTTTTAAGGATACTCTCTCTGGCTCCATGACATGGAGTAGAAATCCTTCAGTTAAAATATCAAAATGGCAAGAACAAGAAAAATAAATAATACCAAATAGAACCTACTGTAATGGTCATTTTTTCCTCACCCTTCTTCACTTGTTTCCTTTCCCTGAATTCTCAGATTATCATATTCTCAACTTCAGTTGATGCATAACTTTATGATGTTCTTTGTACTAGGGTTTGATGCCAGAGACAATGGTAGTGGGCTGTGCCAGGATGTTCTCTCTCTTCTCCATCTTTCCTATGTGACTGCAGCTCCAGGCATCATTTTTGAAAACACCAGAAATTCCTTCTTCATTGGTCTTCAGCCCAGCTGTCTTCAGGCTGGGGGTTGTCTTTCTAAACTTACCTGGAAAAAAGAATGAGGACCTTCATTATTCCTTAGATTTCTCTTATCTCCATATCCCTAGAAGGGTTAAGAGGGTGGGAAGAAATTATGGCTGTAGAACAAAGTGATAATTCCTAAATTGGCATATATGTTTACAATTGTCGGGTTGAGATTTTACCCCCAGTTTGCTGAACTTCTGCCTAACGAGATGACTTCCCTCAATAGCACATTTGGTATATCCATTGGTCTTGTCTGTGTGTGTGGGTGAAGTCAGCCTTAGCATTGCCAATGCCAGGGCCTTAGCAGGGATGGTAGGTCCTTCACTTATAGGAGACACATGATTTTGGACAAGGAAGGCCTTAAGCTGCTACTCCAGCTCTCCTTTCTGATCCTGGAGTTTGATCTCCTTAATTTCATCTTTGTAGCCCCATGAAAAAACTTAAAAAGACAACTCTAAACTATGTTCAGTCTTCATATAAACTGTGTTCAGTCTATTTATACAATAGTGTAAATAAAGATTCTAATTAATATAGTTTGGAAAACTGTTGGGCATTGTCCAGTAAAGTTGAAGATTTGCATGCCTGTGACCCAGCAATTATATTCCTGGGTTTGTACCCTGTAAAAATGCAAGCACATATGCACAAGGAGATAGATATAACAGTGTTCAAGAAATGTGGTTTTTCATAGCCCAAAATTGAAAAGGACATAAATGTCTATCAACAGTTGAAAAGATAAATAGTAATAAACACATGTAATGGAGTACTAGACAGCAATGGGAATGAACAAACAACAGCTACATACAGCAACATGGATGAACCTTAGAAACAGAATGTTGAGCAAAAGAAGTCAGCTATAACAAAAACATACTTACAAATCTGTTTACATAAAGTTAGGAAACAGGCAACACTAAGCTCTAATATTTATGGATGCCTGACTTCCTAAAAAGCAGTGGATTTTAACCATGGGTTATTATGCCTTTCCCCACTCCCTGGGGGACATCTGCAATGTCTAGAGTCATCTTTGGTTGCCACAATTAGTGTAGGGGACATAATACTGACATGTAGTGGGTATAGGCTGGGGGTGATGCAAAACATTCTGCAATGTCCAGCCTCTACCACAAAGAATGATTGGTTCCCAAATGTCAAGAGTGCTAGGGTTGAGAAATGCTACTGTAAAAGGGAAGTGAAGAAGTGAAGTCACGACAGTGTCTGCCACTGAGATAGGGGAGGGAAATGCAGCCAAGGGACATGGGGGTCTGGGGTATTAGCAATATTCTATTCTTTGACTTTAGTGAAGGTTAGACAGGTGAATATTTTGAAACAATTCATTAAGCTGCACATTAAATGCTATTGATTTTTCTATTTCAAAATATTAAAAATACTCTAGGGACTAGATTAACAGGACAATATGATGGTATAGTGTGGGCACTGGGTTTTGGGGAGGGAGTTCCCTATCTAAGAGGGTCTCATAGCCACTCTGTTAACAGTGGTGGGGCTGGACCTCCAAGAAGGGCCTGCCCTGCCATCCGAAGTGATTTTTAGTTCTCAGATGGGCCTTCAACTCTTCCTACACTGTGAAGTTGAATTTGCTTCTACAGATTGAGGTAAAGTTTTTCTGAAAAAAACTAATCACCGTTGCTTTGGCACTAACTATGGAAAATTTTAACTCAGCCTATAGGCAGACAGAATAAATGCAAACAAGGATTTTAATTTAAATGCTCTGGCAGAAAGGGCAGCGTTCAGTCCTGGAAATACTGTAATGTTTAGGGACAGGAAGACGTGGAAATTCCATAGTTAGCAGGGCACGTTTTCTCTTAAAAGTGATGCTAGTAGAGAAACTCATAGAGATTATTCTTAAGTCCTCTCTGGGATGAACTGTAAACATCAGATAAATGTATTATTTTTTTAAAAAAAGAAAACACACTAAACAAAAAAGAATATTAGCCTGGCAGGCTCTTAACCAACAAATAGGATGAACTTCAGCCTCCTCTGAAGTGAGGTTGTATGCCTTTCTTGCTCCATTTTTATCTCCCTCCATCACCCCAAAGGATCAAATGTGCATTTTGAGACCACATGCCATGTAAATATACAGTTTAGTTGACCTAGAACAATGCCTGTGCATAGTATGCATTTAAAAATATAAAGTGTGGAATAATAGACAATGGACACTCAGAAGGATGATGGTATATTACTTAATGGGCACAATGTACTTTCTTCCATTCTTTTGGTGATGGATACCTTCATCACTACACAATATATCCATGTAACAAAATTACCCTGGTACTTCATACATTTATACAAATAAAAATGTAAAATAATATTTGTTGAATAATAAACAAGTGAACAAATAACATGGGCAGGATACTTGGAAGTAGATATGCAAATAAGAAATTTTTATTAGGGTGGTGTTTTAAATATACCGTGAAATATATTTAAATGAAATAATGAATAATGTGTGAAATTCAAATTGTTTAAGATTGAACAGACTTCTTAGAGTTCTGCATGATCTTCTAGATCCCTTTTGGATCTTTGAGCCTTAAACAGTTGGACTAAGTATTGAAGGGGGTGAATGATTCATTCCAAGGTGATTTAAGAGTCTAGCAGCATGAACTGAACATTTCTTTAAGTGCTTTGCCCACACTCACAAAACTCGTCAAACAGAGAAAAAACAACAGTATTGCACTTGAACATTTTACTCGAATTTAGCTATGGCACGTTAGCAAGAAATAATGCTGGAAGGCAGAGTCATTACTAAAATGTAAGTACACAGTTTGGGGATGATGGAGTATTTTTGGCTTACAAGAATGTTATTTAGTAACTTACTACATTTTTCAAAGAAAGAATACAAACAAAATCTAGGATGACCCAGTTTTAAGATGTGACTTACTCAGGAGTAATGATCAAAAGGCTATGGTTAAGGTTTTAAAGACCCAGGGATACACCTTGAATTGTTTAAATATATTAATATTAAATAGCGTTTTTAGGGAAAGGGATTTTTAGCTTCAGGGACTTAAAGGCAAGCATGGCAGAAGGAAAAGTCCTAAGGCGGGAGTGTTCACCTTTTGGAATAGACCACATGAGTGAAAGTCCCTAAACTGGGGCTTGTGCAGGACATTAAATAGCATCTGTATACACACGCCCCCCTTAGGCTGCCCTGGCTGCAGTTCTCTGAAAGATGCCAGATGGTGAAGCTTGAGCTCCTTCTCTGTCTTATTCTAAGGGTCTTTGATGGCTTTGCTCTAACGGTTGCTTTTAGCAGCAAAACAGAATGAAAGTAAAAAGGAAACTTTTGTGTGTCATTTTTCCAGCTCTGTCTGGACATGTTGCAGAGCAGGGAAGTCATCCAAGGTGAATGGACATACTCTTTTCTACCACAAAGCAGAAGAAAGGAAATAGTTCAATTGACTTTCTCATAAGACAGGCAACACTTTATTTGGAAGTCCCTGTTTTTGGCAAGGGGTTGATTTTAAATTTATTTTTATTTTGTATTGCGGTATAAAATACACATAGTGAAGGGTATAAATTACACAAGTCTGAACTATACTGCTCAGTGAATGCTTACATATGAGTGTACTACAGTAGCTGCCATACAGATATACGGATCAAGATATAGGCCATTTCCAGCATCCTAGAAGGTTCCCTTGTACCACCTTCCTAGTCAATACCACCTCTCCACTTTGGTAAACACTATTGTGGCATCTATCACCATGGATTCCATTCACCTATTGCACTTAAACATCCTAATTTCAGTTGCAGCATAACAAATATTCCAGTATGTACATTTATATCTGATTTGTTTGTCACAATGTAATGTTTGTGAGATTACTCCATTTGTTATATGCATCAGTAGCATTTTCCTTTTTATTCCTGAGTAATATTCCATCATGTGCCTAGACTACAGTTGGTTTGTCATGCACCAGTTGATGGACATTTGGATTGCTTTTATTTGGGGCAATTATGCCTCAAGACAGTATGAACATTCGTGTATATGATGAGATTGTTGTACTCTGTATATACCTATAGGTGGAATTTGCTGGATCAGAGGGTAGGCCTGTGGTTGGCTTTAGCAGATATAATCATAAACTTTTCCAGATCAATAAACCACCATGGGACTATCTAATGGTAGATTCCTCAGGACACTTGCACCCCTGGCTTCAAATTCCCATTGCTAATGACAATTATACTGCGAATTGTTTTAAAATATTACATGCCAATGGATGGTTCATTCAAGTAAATTGTAAGGGTTGAAACTCAGGCGCCACATCCAATTTTCCTCCCCCCTCCCCTTACACAGAGCAGGTGGATAGTCATTCAGCCAGATCACTGCAGTGGGACCCTGACAAATTGGCACAAGCTACCCCCAAACACATCTTCCACTTTGTAGCCAAGCCTCTGGGGCTTGCATTGGTTGATTTCATGAGTCTGGAGTCTCCATTGTGGCCCCAGGCTTTTCGTTTGTCTGGAGTCAACTTGTGGGAGGCTGGATGCAAGTTACAGAATGTCAAGGCTGTGGAGGGAATTCAGTGATCTCAAAGGTGTTTTAAAGTGCAGGTTTCCAGGAGGGGATTTCAGAGCAGAGGACCGTTTTAAAGGTTATTGTGAACCTACCAGATGTGTCCTGCCGGCCCCCCTGGAACTCGGTTCACCCTAAATGTCCAGCATCCCACGCAGCCTTGTCCCCTCAGCAGTTCCCCTGGGCAGCATGACTTAGTTCCTCTCAGTCCTGCCCTCTCCAAGGGTGTCTGCATTTGAGACTGTCACAGAAGAAGGCTTTCTAGAAAGGGTAAGTGCCCTCCTGGGAGAGGGTTCTGGATTTCCTTCCAGTGTCAGACCCACACTTCCTTCAAAGTTAATGAGTTCCACAGTCCCGGGGAGGGTGGGGTGGCAGGAGGCTGGAGAGCCCGCCAGCCCGACACCTGTCGTGGACGCTTTCGTCCTCCGTAGCCCCCAACAACTGTGAGCGGCGGCTGCCACAGGGACCCGCCAGGAGCGGAAGGAATTAAACGCCCGCCCATCGCATCAGAGTCAGCCGGTCCCCCCCCTCCTCCTCCTCCTCCTCCCGCTTCGCACCGCCGCCTTCTCCAGGTCCCCACCGGCTCCGCAGTGGGACGCTGTGCCAAGGGCGCTTTGCACAGCACTCAGCAGGCACAGAGCAGGGCTTGCGCCCGGGGCTGCCCCGGGATGGAAGTGAAGTAGGCGGAACTCAGAGAGACGCCGCGACCCCAGGCTAAATCCAAGGCGAGCCACTCCTCCCGGCAGCGACATGGGGCACCCGGTGTACCGCGGCGAGAAGCCGCAGCTGCACTACGCGGTGAGTGTCCTGACGTGGGCAGAGGCCACAGGGGGCGCCACTGCGCCGCTCCAGGAGGGGACTCGGGGACGATGGCAGTCAGGGCTCCCCGCAGGTCCACGGCTGAGGGAGTGGCGGGTGGCCGGCTATGCCACCCCGAAGTGCCACCTGCTCACTAGCTCAGAGGCGCTTCCCGAAATCCTTTAGAAGGTACAGGGGAGCCCCGACCGTGGACTCAGTGTTTCTTTGCCCCAGAGCCGTGGTCACTGCATCCGTGACCGGGACTACACTCCGCCGCCGCCTCGCTATCGACGGCTGACAAATGGGGCTCCTGGGGTTGGGCCTAGGTCGCTCATTCAGCCTTTGGTCAGATATGTTGAAAGGACAGGAATAAGACTGGACGGGAGGCAGGGCCGCTTCGCGATCTCAGTTTGTGGCGAGTGGACTTGCTGGAGAAATGCAGACAGCTCTGGGTGCAGCTGTTTCGCTCCTTGCAAAGGGAGTGCATTTCCCTCCTACTTTGTGGCGGGACAGAAGGTGCTACATTACCATGAATGTCGCACGTTAATACGACAGCATACCAGGGGCTCGTCTGTCACACCTTCCCCTCCCGTGTGGTGGCTTCTGTTCTCCCTGTTGATACAAAGATTTACTGGGGACCTACTATGTGCCAGGGACTGCGCTAGGTGCTGCAGGTGCTGCAGGAAACACAACAGACAGAAAGCTCACGGAATTTGCCTTCTTTGAAGGAGGAGTCAAGATTTCAAGGTTAACAACCGACCCCGACCAAATGCGGACGCTAGATTGGGTATGTTTTTTGAGAGAGAGAAAAGAAAGGAAAGAAGGAAAAAAGGAAAGTTGTTTCTGAGGAATGACTATTACTTCTGAAGATTTCGAATGCCCCCTCCAGGAAGGGGGCAGGGAGAAGGTTTACCTTACTCCAGTCTTCAGACATTGATTTTTCACTTGTAATATGTGTCGTTTTGAGTTGGGACACTACAATTCTTCTGCCATTTGCTAATTTACAGAGTTTTCCTTGAATCGATTTGCACTGTTGAGACTGGATGTTATGACTGCTAACTTTAAAAATTGGAGAGAATCAGGCAGATAGTTGACAGGAATCATTAATATTTATATAAGGCAAAGACAGTTAACTGTCTAGAATTTGTATCTTCTAAAATCCAGTCCCCAACATCAAAAAAAGAAAAAAGATTTTTTTTGAAGAAAGGAGTCGAGGTGGACCGGGGTGGTGGACTCAGACATCCCAGAGCTGCACCAGTTAGTTCCTGGTGTTGCCTGCGGACTCCTAGATCAATTGCAGAGTCATTAGGTAAATTGCACACCTCTTCTACTGCACTTTCCTCCGCTGGAAAAATGAAAGCCTGAATTAGAAAATTGTTAAGATACCTTCCCAGGCAAATGTTCCAGAAACCTGTGACAACTCTTTCTCTGGTTTTTCTATAGTTGACTTGAAACACCAAAGGAGACACTTGTAAGTTGCTAATGCTCGTTCTGTCTTTGGAGACACTAGTGACTCAGCCATTTTCCTTTTAAAGTGGTTTAAAGGGCGACCACTTTTTGACAGAGGTTGCTATGCATTGAAGGAGGTAGAGTCTGCGCTCACTGTGCCCATTCAGCATCTCCACCCCACCACCTTTCCAGACTTTGAACCTCGTGCTGGTGCCCTTTGATTCGTGATCTGAGGTCTTTTCCATTTACAACAGTTGGGGTGGGGGAGGAAAGGTGAGAATGTGCTCCTTAATTTAAAAAAAATCAATCTATTCATTCAATGAATGGTTATTGCCTCAATTATGTAACTACATCACAAACATATGTTAAAATTTTATTTTAATTCAGCTGTCTCATTCTTCTAAAATCATAAACTGAAGAATCAAGCCGATGCTAATGTCTCCTCTGGGGCTCTGAAGACTGCTGATGAAATAGCCCTTTATTTTAGTACAGATCATCATGTATGTGTATTCTGATTTAAGACTATAAAAAGGAAGATTCGATAGGGAATTTATTGGGATTCCAGGTTGGAAGAAGACACCTGGGCTGTCTGAAGTTTCCTATGCATACTTTAGGATGATAAAGCAGCAGCTCTGAGTCAGTCATGTGTCCAGAGAAGGTTCTTTATTAAGTGTGACCTGTTGCTTTTCATATTGGTATAAACCTTGATGGTGTAATATCTATTCTAACACTGCAGTTTTGTTTACATCCATCATGTGGGTTTTGATTATTCCAGAGCTTGTTTTGCCCTTCAGTACAAATATTCCACTTACTTTACTTAACATGGTTTTGTCCCACTGTGCATTTTCCTGTGATCTTGGGTATTTTTGGGTCTGTCTTCCTCAAAATGAATGACCCTCCATGTGTCCTTAATACCTCCTGCCTCCTCTGAAATATAATTCGGGCATAAGTATCTAATGTTCTTCCTTCAGTGTTTTTTCAGTTGTCCAAGGTGAGACTGCATGTAAGAGCTTAGTGGTTCACATTTGATTCATTCAACAAACATTTGTTGAATGCCTATTATATTTCAGCTATTTGGTCAATTTTCCAAAGAGACAGTTATATAGTGAAAATGTTAAGAGTTGCTATGTACATCTTACTCATCTTTTTAAATGGTCGTAATGGTCACAGAGAGCAAAATACAATTAAGTAGACATGAGCATCCTCTATTTATATAATCAGACATTTTTAAAGTATAGCACAACTGTCTTCTTGTTTTATCATCACACACAAAAAACATTGTTTTAACACACAAAAAAAATTTGTGTTAGCAGCTAATATTCTCCTCAAAAAATTTCCTCCCAGTTTTCCCACATTCATGTTATAGTGACTCCATCCTTCTAGCTGGGTGTCATCCTTTATGCCTTTTGGTGTCTGAGTCAGATTTATATTTTCAAAACCCTATCATGATCCTGTCATGGAATCAGAATAAGGAGGAGCTAGAGTGCATCCTGGTATTTGGGCCTGGGAGAAATTCAAGAAGATCACTGACACTAGGGTGGCAGCTGGGCAGAAGGTTGAGAATAGTTGGCGTTTTTGAGAAATGCTTAGAACATAGAACTCATCAGACTTAGTTTGGATGGGATGCAGAGGTGATATAGTATGAAGGATGAGGATGACATAAATGAATCAATTATTTCTCTGGCAGCACTTCTAGAAAAACTCTAGAAGTTTATATAATAATGAAATAATCATAATAAATATTGCCCTCTTTGTTATTGTCTTACTCAGATTGCAAAACATTTGAAAACAGTCAAGGTCTATTTCAGTCTCAAATCTAATAGCTGCCTTATGCAGGTTTTCTATTTCCTGATTGAAGACATCTAAGCTCAGAGCAGTAGAATTCAAGATGGCACATCTGTCGCTGTTGACAGAACTGAGAGCTTTATCCAGGTGCCCTGATCCTGCGGTGCTCTTCTGAGTCATTTAGATAATTGGGATAGTTGAACCTAATCATCCCTCTGTTAGCCACTTTGCCTCAGTAATAAAGCAACAACCAAATATTGGACCTTCAGTGACTTACCGTGACTATCTATACTGTCAAATTGCATAGCCAAATAGCTCTTTAATTTGACTAGTGTAGACAAAAACTAAAAATTTAAGTATCCATTAAGTTCAATGCCATATCTTTATGTCTTTCTAAAAGACATTTTTAAAAATCTGGATTAAAAGATTGGCCTGGTGACTTACTGGGGACTGTAGGAGGCTCAAGCTCTTCTCTCTTGGTACCCCAACCTGTCTTTGCCCTCAAGTGGGGCAGAGAAAAGCAAATCAGTGTCCATCATATGGTCTCCATCAGGAATCGCTGGACCGACGTCATTTATTTCTCTCTGGCTGGCAGGTTGAAAACTTGCTAGGAGTAATACTATCTGTGTCTTGTCCCTGCTGTCACCCAGGCACCTAGTAGAATGCTGGAAGCCCAGTAGGTGCTCAGTAGATATGTGTTGAATGACTTTATGAATCCAGTAGTTGCTACTTAGTTTTTCAGGTCCTAAGCTGCTCATTCTCCTCCTCTGTACTGGTCTAGTCTGAGCTCCTCTGCTGCTGATGTCACTTCCTGTTTGGTGCAGTCACCACACCATCTGCGCTTTTGACCACAGCTTTGTAATCAGATGCTGACTGTGCCCTTGTTCCAGTTAACCCCTTCCTTCAGAACTCACCAGAAGTGCCAAGCTGCTTACCCTGACAGAGAACCTGTTTTCACATAGAATGGTTAAAGTCTTACTATGAAAGTTGCCAAATTTGTTCTCTATGAACATTCAATTTTCAAAGATTTTGAAGTCATTAAGTTTGCTTAATAATTCAGTGGTATTGAATGTAGGACACTCTCTGGTAATTCTAAAGATACTCAGAACTGGATGCCGTTGCAGGCCTGTGCTGATATGAATCAGTTAACATACATCAGTGCTAACAGTGTAGACATCTTAGGAAACAGCAGAACTTGCACTGACCTGTGGCGTGGCCCAGAACTTACTTTTATAAAACCATTCTTATATCACTCTGCTTGTCATTTGTATCATCAAAAAAGCAAATTTTGTTTCAAGTTACAAATAAGTGAGAGATTACTGAATCATCTTAATTAACACCTCTAATAATTGTAGATACGTTTTCTACTCCCACCCCACCCCAGCATGCTTACTTTTCTGTTGCATGCAGAAATTTTCCTGGACAAGGCATCTTTGGTATGGAAGATTCATCATCTTAGGAAGCTACATCTCCCATCCTTCAAACCACTTATTAAATACCACTACTAACTGATAAAGAATCATTTTTCTTTTGGGTGTTGCATAGCAGACATATCTGCCAATCATTTGAAAACAGTTATCAGCCTTTGCCTAGTCCTTTCTGGTGATGCACTTTTATTATTTACATTTCCTGTTCCCTACATTGTGATAACCCTGAACCATACACACTTGCCTCTCAACTTGGTTTTGAAGTGATCGTCCAATCATACAAAGTCTTCATTGGGTTCTTGATTCCTCACTTCCCTGTCACCTGTTTCATTCTCAGATTTTCCCATCTCAGTGAATGATTGGCTATCCCTATGTCCAGTGCAATCTTTTAAAAAGGTAATTAAATAGTGAAATTTCAGCGCTTAAGCTCTTTGGTTGGTTGCCATTACACTTAGAATAATAACTTGATCCATGACCTTGACCTTCCAAGTGCTGCTTACATGATCTTCTCTGCCTCCTACCACCCTCCCCCAGCTTATTGCCTGGCCACATTTGTGCCCTTTCTGTTCCTCAAATGCCACCAATCCTTTTCTGCCTGAAGCCTTTGTACTTGCTCTCCCTTCTGCTTGGAATTTCCTCTGTGTGGTAAGCTTTTTTTTTTTTTTCGTCCTTCAAATTGCAGAAAAAATGTCACCTTTCCAGACTGCTTTCTCTGAAGTGTTTCTGAACCCACTCAGTTACCCTGGTTCATATCACACTAGCCACTGCCTTCATTGTTCACATCAGCACTTGGTATTATATTGTATATTCATTGTTTGTCTGTCTCCTCTGACTAGTGTGTAAGTTTATTCAGGGCAAGGACCCAGTGATCCTTTCCCACTGTCTTTCCACTGCCTAGAGCAGGTCCTGGCACAGAGTAGTCACATAATAAATATTTATGAGAACATGAATCTGACTGCCTGTGTATTTTCCCCTAAGTTATGCTAGGAGTTTCCAAACTTAACCCTTTATTACTTGATTATTGAGGTCAGAGGGAGAGACAAGACTAAAAATTAGCTGTAGGATTTCACTGAATTATTACTAAGTGAGAATCTCTAAGGACTAGACTTTGAATCAATCCTTTGAAAAAGCTTTGGGGGTGGTTCTGATATCAGCTGGGTTTGGCAACCACCGATTAATTTACACAGTGAACCACTTACTACACAAGCAACCCCTACAAAATCTAGGATTCAGCAACAAAGTAGATTCAGAAAGTGCAATGCAATACTTCACCTCAGCTGGTTCTGAGGTAATCTAGCACAAGTTTTCAGAGAGGTCCTTTGTTTTACCACCTAGTGTTTATTTCAGCCAAACTCTCTAATGATACAGCAGGTATAGGAATACTTCCTCTATATAATGTCATCTGGCAATATGTCCCTCAGTATCCATATTCTAGGTAAAATCAAACAGTGGTTCTGAACCAGCAGACCTTGGGCAAAGTCTGGAGGCATTTTGGGTTATCATAACTGGCAGGGGTTGCCACTGGCATCTATTAAGTAAAGACCTGACATGTTGCTGAACATTCTACAGAGCACAGTACAACCCAACAAGGAGTTGTCCAGCCTCGAGTGTCAATAGTACTGAGATACGGAAAGCTTGATTTTATCGCATCTCAGTAGACATCAAAATCTTAAATGTTTTTGGGAACAATTTTGTTTGGCACTTTCTAAAATACATTATTCGTAATTTCCTGGGTTTTGAGAGATAGAAGTGAGAAAATGTGACTGAGGTTCCCTGGCTGTGAGTTACAGTTATGAACAGTGTATTTCATACTGTGTGAGGATTACTCTGGAGAGGGTGTTGGTGGTCCTTCCAGAAGCCTCACCATCTTGGACTTTTTGTTTCTTCACTCCTTAATGCCAATGCCCTTCCTAATCTTGGGTTAAAAAATGTTTACTGTCTTCTCTCTCATGTCAGACATTAGTTAACTTCTTCATTGATGAACATCTAATAACCTTGCGTAATTTGCCACCTCTATTCTGATTTAGCCAGAATACCCGTTTAACAAATGTGTTAGTCGTAGGCCTAAAATTAGAAGTTATAATCTCCATATGAGGACTTGTGGGGTGCTCGGCAGCCTTGGTGTGTGGATGTGGGATCCGCATCTGTATGAAAGTTAGAAACTAGAGTGCCTGCTTCTGTCCCCACTCCTTGAGGATAATGACACAGACTGCCCTGCTCTGGGGAGAAGGGAAGAGGTGCTGAAAGGAAAGCCAAAGGAAAGAGGAGGGAAACCATGGCTCCCAGCATTTCTGTCTCGCTCCCATCAGGGTTCAAAATCTCCTGAGCAGCCCAGAGTAGCAGGAGGGTTTGTAGCCTACCTATTCTCCCATTGAATTGCAGAGCCCTTTCTTAACTCCTGGCCATGTCACTGAATGTTTATTAGCATGGCCTGTTTTAGATTGTGAGTTCTGAGATGATGTAGGGGTAGAGATAGATTGAAAGGTCTTGGGTGCTTGCTAAACTTTGGACTGAGACCACTGTTTACAAACACAATTAATTAATTTAGTATCTTTTAATGTATCTTCTGTTCTCAGATTTTCTCATTCTAACCTTATTTTCAAAAGACCAATTTTTCTGGTTTATTCTTAAATATATCCTGAATACTTAAAAACTTAAGGATAGATCCAGTGATGCAACAAGGACTCCCACCAGTCATTATGTGATACTGCTTTCAGTAGCTTTGTGGTGACTAGTTGGATGTGAAAATGGGATACTTTTCAATATAGGAAACATACACAAATTATATTCCCATTTTTTTTCATTCAAGTACAGTTACTGTTACTGAGGACTCTTCCACTTCCAATTTCCTTAAAAGATGCCATGACTCTTTGAAGTGAAAACCTGTCAGGATCTTTTTCCTCTTCTCTTTGGCTATTTGTCATATTCTTAGAACTTTTTTAACATTAAAAAAAATCTTTTATAGTAAAATTTGAATGTTTGGGATGTCAGCTAATTTAGATTTCTGAAATAACATTTTTAGAATAATTTGGAGTTGTGGCTTTAGGGAAAAGTTGTCACGGCAACAGCAACAGAAGTAGTATAGATGAATAAACTTTTAACATATTTTTGAATGACCTCTTTCTACAGTTGACTGAAATATCTGGTAAAGAAATGTGCAAACCAGTCCAAGTGCAATACAGAGGCTAAAAGCATCTCACCAGCTTGTGGAGCACGTGGGCTCCATATTTTCCATGCACCTCTGTGCCAGGTGGGTGCCTCTCCACATAGGCACAAATCTCTGGACATTGTTCTAGGTTCCTAGCTTGATGATGCCATATTAATTAGACCCACAGAGGAATAATAGTCTAACGGGGAATGGAACATCAAGTTTGCTAGCAAAATTTGAAAATGGTAACATAATACATAGTATCATTTCTGTCATGACTTTCAACAGTTCCATTTGTGTTAAGATGTCATTTTGACAGTCTGAGCAAAATGTAAAACACGGTCTTAACTTTTATCTCAAAAGTTAAGGCATCTTTCTACACTAGCTACTGATTCACAGTCAAGGACATTTTGTTGATCAGTATCCAAACAGGAAACAGATAAGTCACTCAAAAGGCTTAATTTGAGGAATGAACTATGCCGATGTGTTGACAGGTTTAAGGGAACCAATGGTGAGTGGTGAAGCACCCAGCCATTAGCAACACTGGGAAGCTGTTACCAGGGAGGGACCAGTGTTACCGGAGCCCACTGACTTCCAGCCTTGGCTGGAAGGGACCTTGGTAATGTTGCCAGAGAAGACTCCAGCAAGGGCAAAATATGGAGAAGCAGGGATAGACTGGGACAGTCAATACTCTGACCTCTTGGTCTCCCTATTCTCCATCTCCTTCTGGCCCCAAGCCCAGCCAATCCAGTGAGACCAGCACAGAGAAGGGCAGAACATTTTATTTCCTATTTTTGTTGAGGGCTGGAGCTTTGGTGTTGATAAACACAAAGTATCATCACAAGCATTTTCAGTCTTGTTTGGAGTTTGCTTCTATTTATGAAAGACCTTAAATTCCTAAGTATATAGAGGACTCCCAAATTGCTTCAAATGTCTCTTTCTTCCACACTGTGGATTATTTTAACTACCACATTTAACCTACTCAGGTGCTATGCCAACTCCATACATGGTGTGCTTGCTTTTAAGGACTTTTATATCACAAACCTATTAAAGCACTTAGTAGATAGTGATATACTCTACATATATATATTGTCGTTAATTTAATATTGGAAAGTTCCAAACTTTAAAGTGTCCTGGTCTAAATTTAGTAGTATTTATTAATATAATTCAAAATATGTAAATGTATTAATATAGACTATCACTAGATTTTTTTTCTCTTGAAGTCCATTAGGATAGTCTAATGTAATTTACTTCCCAAACAATGAAAAAGGAAGATCTGGTTGGCTTTCTTTCTGGTTGATGGGTTTTAACCCTTAAAGTTGCACATCAACACAAATGAGCTAACGTGCTTGAATGAAAGACAATTTTCATTTATCTCTGCTGGTCAAGGAATGGCTGCACCTGGGCACTGCAGTTTAACCACCCTGCACCCCAGTTAATTTTAGCAGAGAGAAAATTCTCATTTCAACCTTGACTGCAGAAAGTGGCTTTTATTCTTAAGTTAGTTCCTCCTTGAGTCTCCTGTGCACCCACTTTCATAATATTCATCCTGCTTGTTTGGAGACCATATTCACAACAGAACCAGAAAATCCAAAAGGGCAGAGACCAGAACCAGGGACCGTATTGTGCGTGACTCAATGCTTGGCCATTTATAGCATGTGCCTGATGCTTAGCATGTACTTGAGTGTCAATGAAATTAATCAGAGATTTAAAGCTCTCAGAAATATTTAGTATGACTTAGAGTAATAATAATAATGGCCAATATTTATTGAATACTTTCTATGAGTCCTGCTTATTCTACATATGTTATCTCACTTAATCCTTAAAATAATCCTGTGATCTAGGATCTATTATCATCCTCATTTATAAGATGAATAAACCAAAGCAATGACTTTATGTCTGTTGCAGAGCCACACAGTTAGTATGTAGTAGGGCTGGGACTCAAATACCTGTCTCTTAGTTTGATTGCAAAATCTGCATGCTTGAACCACTGTGCAGTGGGTGATTGTTGACATGCCATTGGTTTAAGATTATAGTTTTGAGGTAATACTTTTTAAAGCCCTTTCATTTTATAATAATTGAAGACTTACAAGAACTGACAAAAATAGTACTGAGAGGTCCATGTACTCCTTATCCAGCCTCTCTCAATGGTAGCATCTTATATGAATAAATATAGTACAATATCAAAACCAGGAAGCTGATGTTGGGACAATCCTATTAACTAGACTACAGACCCCATTCACATTTCACCAGGTTTGTACATGCATTCTTTTTACATGTATGTTATGTGTGCCTGTGGTTCTGTGCAATTTTATTACCTGTACGGACTGGCATATCCAGTACTACATTCAAAACACAGAGCTGGTCCATTACCACAAACGCACTCCATGCTACCCCTTTATATTCACACCCACCCTATTGCTGCCCGCAGCCTAAATTTGGGCTAATACTGAACTGTCTCCATAAGATGACACATTTTAAATTCTTTCTCCTGTTCTTCCTGCATGGTGAAAACATTTGTCTCCACTGATTATTTATACCCAAAGTGTCCATAAACATAAACAGTGTTTAATCAAATTCTCCTGAGAATACTGATATTTTTAAGAAGGTAAAAATCTAATCCTGATTATTTTTTCTATTTTGCCAGCAAGTTCTTTCTGCCATAGATGTCAATATCTATGTCATCATGACCCAATTAAATGACGAAGGCAGGGTTTCAGTGTTCTCTCACTGATATCAGTTCCCATAAATCGACAGTGATTGGATACAGACTGAGTAGACATTAAGGGAATATAGAAATAGGCAGAATGATACTAACATTTAAACAGAATTGCCACAGTCGTCCCTGTTTTCTTGTGTGTAGCAGCTAGGGTGAATTAATAGTGAGATCAGAGAGGATTTTGGTATGTCCTTGTTGCCAGCAAATATATGTATCTGCAAATAAAGGACATCCTGTTCATCATTTTTAGTTGAGGGTTGTGGTAATTTTTTAATTCCAACTCCTGTATTTTCACTAGCAAACTGCTTTTGATTGAAACATGGCAGTTTATGTCCTGTGTAATTGTGGCACATTCCCTCTTTGCATGGCTGTTCTAATGGCACATCCATTTCTGGACCGACGACCACGTGATTGAACTTGCAGCAGCCTGGAAAAGGTACATGAGAGCTGGCACTGTGCCCTTGTCAGTTTTCCAAAAGTATTTATGAACAAAGATAAACACGAATCCTGCATGGATTTGAGGTAGCCATGACCGAGCTGGGCTCTGGTCAGCACAACAGTTATGTAAACCTTGGCATTCATGGCACACATGCATTTTTATTCTTTCATTTCAAAGGGAGTGGCGGTTTATAGACCCCTCTTGGGGAAAGGTTTGAACCTTATCAAGATGAACTCGTTCAAAAAATCCTTAATAGCTGTTTTTATTCAGGATTGCTACAGAGGGAAACCTTATCATAGGGACACAGTTAGAAAGACTTCCTGCATTTATTTGGTTCTCACTATTTTAAAAAAGGTGTCCAAACTGCTGATGCTGTCCGATTCTGCAAACATACCCAATCTTACTAGATACTTCACATATTTCAGTTTCACCTATGATTATGACTTGATATTTATTAGAAAGGAAGAACATTTTTAAAATGTAGACATACTGAGCCCAACCATTGCTTTTAATGCAATTTAATGCATTACAATTAGGCAGGTAATGTCACCATTACCATGCAGATACTTCATATCACCCATTGCAAATATCTATAAAGGATCAAAAGCTCTTGTAGTGAGTCTAAGAGGAAACTGGATTTGAGAATGGGGCCTTCCAGCATGTTTCTGTACTACTGCAGGTGGGGGAGGGGACATTTTTATTTAAGGTATCATTAGAAAGGAATGAAATATAGAACTCCTAGCATGCATACATATATGCACACAGACACATAAAATGGTGCTTTACTTTATAGCCATGTTGTCTAAAATGCAGAAGTGTGTTTATATCAGCTAGCTATACACCACACTAATGCTATGTAACAAACTACTTTCACATTCAGTGGCATAAAACAACCATCATGGATCCTTTTGGATTTGTGGGTCAGCTGGGGTTGGCTTACCTAGGCAGAGCTCAGCTGTTTGACCAAAGCTCAAATTGTCAGCCCCAGAGGGCATGGCTCTTCTGTCAGTTCTGTTCCATGTGTATTTATTCTGGGGCCCAGGCTGGCAGCATCTACTCAAAGAAGTTCAGCGATGACAAAGGCACAGGACGGCAAGTGGGATCGACTGAAGACTCTTGAGACATAGGCAGAAATTTGATATACTATACTGTTTTCTCCACCCACCTGCCACTGACCACGGCAAGCCACATGTCAAAGCCTAACTTCAGTGTGTGGGGAAATGCACTCCTTCCATGATGGGGCTGTGGTAAGGAAGTGAAGCAATGAGAGATGAAGAGATGGGAGTATTGATTCACTTTACCACAGCATTTAATCAAATTCTCCTGAGAATACTGATATTTTTAAGAAGGTATAAATCTATCCTGATTTTCTATTTTGTCAGAGAGTTCTTTCTGTCATCAATGTCAATATCTATGTCATCATGACCCAATTAAATGACAAAGGCAGGATTTTGATGTTCTCTCACTGATAACAGTTCCCATAAATCCACAGTGATTGGATATAGACTGAGTAGACATTAAGGGAATATAGAAATAGACTGAATGATATTAACATTTAAACAGAATTGCCACAGTCGTCTCTGTATTCTTGTGTGTAGCAGCATTGGTTCTGCAAACTATTAAAAAGAAACCATTCAGAATCACCTCCCTGGAGACTTTTTAAAATTTATTTTTAAATTGATAATTAAAAATTAAATATAGTTATGATGTACAATGTGATATTTTGAAATATGTATGCATTGCAGAGTGACTAAATTGAGATAATCAACATATGCATTACTTCACACACTTATTTTTTTGTGGTGAGAACACTTAAATTAAATCTATCATCTTAGCAGTTTTCAAATATACAATACATTGTTATTAACTATAGTCACCAGGTTGAACAAGGAATATGAACTTACTCCTCCTGTCTAACTAAAATTTTGTATGCTTGACCAACCTCTCCCTGGAGATTTTTTATCTGCTTCTATTTACTAGAGTCACTTTCAAAAGATTTCTGAATTTAGATACTGTTTCAAAACCTAGAAGAAATTAAGGATGAGGTGATTTATGAATGGAAGAAAAATATATTAGTCCTTGAGGTCAAACACACCAGAGGCAACATTTGGCAATTGGATTGTTAATTTGATCAATTTTGACATGTAAATAGATAAACTACATTAAAACCAATGCACTTAATGTACACACACACAATCTTGTCTCTTTGAAGTTTGAACATCTACCATATCTTCCTCTTTTAAGTCAACTTGACTGGACAGTTGCCAGGTCCTGTTGTTTTTTTTCCTAGTTTGCTCTGTATGTGATCATAACTAGTAGACTGTCTGCTCTATTACAGTAGCTCAGTTCTTTAATCAGGGGTCAACAAACTATGGCCCACAGGCTAAATCCAGACCACTGCCTGCTTTTGCATTTCCTATGAACTAAGAATCAGTTTTACGTTTTAGATGGTTGAAAAAATACCAAAAGAAAAATATTTTATGCCATGTGAACATTTTATGAAATACAGATATTAGGGTTCAAAAATAAAGTTTTATTGGAACACAGCCATGGGCATTTGTTGACATATTGTCTTTGACTGCTTTTACACTACAATAGCAGAATTGAGTGGTTGGTTGCAATGGACTGCATGGCTTGCAAAACCTAAAATGTTTACTGTCTGGCCCTTTACAGAAGTTTGCCTATCACTAGTCTAAAGCTATGTCTCAAATTACCACAGACACTGTAGATAGGTCTACTGTTACATCAATATGAAGGCAAAAGAAAGAGACACACATTGTTGGTGTGGAGCGGAATGCTGGGTATATTTCAGATAAGGGCAAAATATCAGTGAACATTCATTGGTTCACCAGTATATGTGGAGACCTGGGTATGTGTGTAGCACTAAGGCAAACATTGTTTTAAAAAGGATAGTATCCAGTTTTTACTCTGAGGCTTCTTCATGAATAAGAAGATGCATCTGCAAGTATAGTATCTAAAACCTATTTGCCTTGTCCAATCTCTACATCGATGGCAAATGCTTTAAAAATTTTAGGTTAAAAATAGTATCTGTCTCATGGTTTATTTTGCAATTATTATAGGCTGAATAATTTTCATAAACATTGCTATTCTTGCCAGTGCCAAAGGGAGACTTAAACTCAGAAAGGCGTCATTTACTCACGGGCTTAAAATGCTAGTTCTCCTTTGGATGTATTTGAGATTTTTACATTACTGTATCCAGAACTCCCTCAGAGGCAAGAATGTAAAGAGCCTGCAGGAACTGACTCTAAAAATGCCAGTCTCCTGTTCTTTAAACTGTGTAGCTCTCTGAGCGCTCAGCCACAAGAGCTAGGGGGTGAGCCATCTCTGGGTCTTGCCAATGCAGCCGGTGTTGTGTCAAAGGATGTGGCCCTGTCTTATACTTTGTGATGTTTCTTTTGGCTGACTCTTCCACATTCTTGTGACCCTTTGAATGAAGATGTCTTAACAGCTTTAGCTCTACAATATGGCCTCTCGCTATCATTTCCTGCAGGTCTTGTCTTAGATCTCAGCAGCTTCCTGAGTAAATGTCACCTTGGTGTCTTTTAAGAGAGTCTCACAGAGGCTTACAAAACCGTGGCTCCCACCAGATTGAAAACATAATGTCCATGAGTCTTCGTCTCACTGGACTGTGCAGGAGGATGAACCTGGAACTCTTTGGTTTTGAAGCAAGGGGCTAGGTCGGGGCATCGAACAGAGAACTAGGACAATGTCTTTGAGGGTGGAGATCAAATGACCCCAGAGGAGGAAATTCCAGTTGAAAATAGAAACTGGGTCAGTACCCTTGTGAGAGCCACAGCATCCTAGACTCGGAAACTGGCAACCTGTGGCCTGTGAAGGCTGCTATCAGAAGTCCATAGACTGGCTTGAAAAGAGTGCTGTGTTTTATGGCAAACCCAAATTGAAACAGGATTTATCTAGTTTCACAGATGGTGCTCTGCTGGAGAGTTATGTGGAAATGACTCAATTTCATAAATTGTCTTTAGTAGAAAAAGACAATTTGGGAACAATATTTTCTTGAGAACTATGATATATGTATACATGATGGTAGTAACTTCCAAATTACCATGGTAAGAATTCTCTCCTTTGGCAATTAAGGGGAAAAAGGTTATTTTGTTGCAGCTGTATAATATTCCTTCATTAATTAAATAAAAATATCTCTATTAGTGATTATTCCTTAAAATGACAGATCTATAATTAACTTGGTAATGACCTCAATATTATCATGTTGCTATGAAAACTGGTGGTTTTTAAACTAGTCTAACATAATTCCAGATTATCTTTAAAGAGAACTTAATGTCTAGAAAAGTTTCTGTAGCTCTAAAAAGCTGCAGAATAGGATGTCATTTTTGGAAGTTTCCTTTGCTTGATTCAGCTTGTGATTTAAATTTGAAGGAGACCAGGAGTTTTGTCTGCAAATTAAATTAACAATATATGCTCTAAAGTGTTTTCCATTTTTGTTTTTGGTAGGAGGCTGGTTAGTTGTCGAGCAGGGTATAATTGATAACTTTTGACTTCAATCAGGAAAATGTCACATTATTGCAAAGTGCTGTCTATTAATTGGTTATTATAACCTTTAAAATAGTATATTATGGTAGAGAAATTTGTTATTTTAGGGACTTTCAGAGGCTTTGTGGCAACTTTTAGTTATTACTTAAAAACTTTAAAGATCACATACACTGATATTCTGGTGTAGAGCTAGGATTTTGTTTAAAGAGAGATGTATTTTTGATATATCTTTTCTATCTGTGTGTGAAAGTATAATGCCTTCGAGAAATCCATAGAAACAGAAAATAGATTAGTGGTTTCCTGGGGCTGTGGTTGAGAAAGGAGAGTGACTGTCAGTGAGCTCCAGGGATTTTATTGAAGTGACAAAAATGTTGTAAAATTCGATTATGGTGATGGTTACCTAACTTAGTCAATATACAGGTGAAATTTGTAGAATGTAAATTACATCTCAATGAAGTTGTTTTAGAGTATGCATTAATAAGAAAATCAAAAAGCACTTATTTGCAAGTAAAGGATTAAAGTCAATCTTATACATTCAAACTTGAAATATATTAGTAATGGTGTATTTTTTTCCTTTCTAGGCCACCTCTTAGAAAGCTCAAAATGTAATAAATGAAGGGAAGCACCTTTTTATTCCTATGCTAGTTGTTCATGATTCAGCGATCTGACCAAGCACCCATTTTTAGTTAACATGTAAACGTCCCACTGAACTAGACACCAGACTTCTAAGAAATTCAGCTTTCTAAAATCAAAAGCAAAAACACACCTGAGCAGCCACCAGGACTATCTTTATAATTTGATAAAAATGTTGCAAAACTGAATTAATAGTTATGGTTACACAATTTTGTACATTTACTCAAATATTGAATTGTACACATAATATTGGTAAATTTTATGCTGTATAAATTATACTAAAATAATCTTCCTACAAATATAATTATTTCTTTTTATATATTTATGTTTATTATATATGCATAAACATAAACATATAACATGTAAACATATAAATATATGTTTATATATTTCATATATATTTATATATGGTGTGTATATATATATAATGTCTGCCAGTGACACAGGCCCAATATCTATATTCTATATAATGAAGTCACAGCAATAGGGCCATAACCTTATCTTCCTCATCCTATTTTGGGATATTTTGGCCTTAATTATGTGACACTGAAATTTCCTTGGGACTGTTGAAAGCATTCCCTTTGTTTAAAGAGGCTCTACCAAAAACAACTTTTCACCCATTTTGTTGTTGTTGTTGTTTCTCTTTGTTTTATTCCCAGCGCGGTGGTAACACCCTATTCCCACTTTAACTTCTTTTACTCCCTTCTTTTTTGAAAATTTTCTAACTTGTATTTATCATTCTCTTGCTCATCAAGGTCATCCAGACACTATGGTTCTGTTCAGATGGATTTTTAGTCTCGTAGCAGTCAGTAAGACTGTCTTGTAAGAGCCAGAAATGTGTTCATTCATTTGAGAGGCCTTCCTGCTAAATGGTCAACGATGGAAAAACAAAGTTACATAGGGATATCTTGCTCTGCAAACTCAAGGTATAGCACCATTTGTTTAAAATCTCTATTGAGTTACATTTCACATTTGATACAATTTAGCTATTTAAAGTGTACAGTTCAATGGGTTTCAGTATATTTACAGACTTGTACCACCATCACCACTAGCTAATTTCAGAATGTTTTTGTTCGCCTAAAAGAAACTCCATGCCACTAGCAGCCACTGTCTTTTTATCTCCTCAACCAACGCTACTCTGAGCCCCTGACAACCATTAATTTGCTTCTTGTCTCTGGATTTGCCTGTTCTTGACATTTTACATACACGTAATCATATAATACGTGGTTCTTTGTGACTGTCTGCTTTCACTGAGCATGTTGTCAAGGTTCACCCGTCTTGTAGCATGTATTAGTACTTCATTCCTTTTTATCGCGATAAAATATTTCATTGTATGGAGACATCATACTTTGCTTATCCATTCATCAGGTAATGGACATTTGTGGAATTTTCAGTTTTTCTGCTTTTATGAATAATGTTGCTATGGGCTTTTGTGTATATGTTTTAAGTGGATGTATGTTTTCACTTCTCATGGGTATATACTACGAGTGGAATTGCTGGGTCACTATGGGAACCCTATGTTTAACTATTTTAGGAGGTGCCAAAGTGACTGCATCATTTATTATTCCCACAGTGGTGTTTAAGGGTTCCAGTTTCTCCTCATCCTCACCAGTACTTGTTGTTATTGTTACTATTATTATTATTAGTAGTAGTAGTATTTAGAGACAGCATCTTGCTGTGTTGTCCAGGCTGGTCTTGAAGTCCTAGGTTCAAGGAATCCTTCAACCTCAACCTTTTGAGGAGCTGGGACTATGGTCATGTGCCACCACACCCAGCTTTGTCTATTTGATAGTAGCCATCCTAGTCAGTGTGAAGTGTTTTTAGTTATAATTTTTATTTGTATAATAAACAAAAGGTACATTAGATGGTGATCATCTGCTTTACAATATTATTTTCTGTAGTCCTCCTTTTAAAATCACAAAACCACCTATGAATTTAAAACCAGATCCTTTTCTTTAAAAATAGTCCACTGTAGTCTGCCCATATTCCAGCAGTATACATTATATAAGTAAAGTGTACACAAAAGGTTCCCTCCACCTCTCCTTGCTTGTGATCTGTGTCCCCCCAGTATGGATGTCCTGCTCTACCACCGCAGTGTCACCTTGGAGGAAGTGGCAGGGGTCCTCCACTTCAACCATTTTCTAGCCCTGGCACTTGGCAGCAAGACTCAGAGAGGCCAGAGGGCATGTGGCCACAGGTCCCTGCTTGTGCTCCTGAGTGAACACTTGACATAGATATCCAATGAATCATGGGGTGCAAGTCAGAGACAACCCACATCCCCTTCCCTACAGGCTGTGGATCTACGTGACTGTGGCCCTAGTTATTATATCTAGAAGTGAAGCCTAGGCCAAGACCTACAGGCTGAAGATTATTAGGTGGATGAACATAGGGAAAGCACTCTAGAAAACAAGGAGGTGTTTGTGTAAAGATGCTGAGAAACAAAGTGGCATGGCAGGTTCAAGCAAATGAGTGAAGAGAGTAGCAGAGTGAGTGAAGGAATAAGGGGAACAGTAGCAGAACAGACCTTTGGAGAGATGGGTGGGGTGGTCAAGAAAAATGGCAGAGACTTACAGGCCACAGAGTAAGGATATTGGAGCAAGCGAAAGCTATAGAAACAGTTAAGTAGTGTGAGGGTTGGAGGGTGTGTGTGTGTGTGTGTGTGTGTGAGAAAGAGAGAGAGATGATCAGTTTCCTCAATTATAAAAAAAAAGACAAGATGAAATTGTGTTACAGCCTTTTAGACACTCAGAATAGGAGGTCCTTTATTGCTGGGATACCTATAACATTGCCACCTTCAGAGATCTTGTAAACTCTGGTAGGAAGAAATCATGGATGATTCCTTTGTGGTCTTACTACCTTTAAATCTGCTTCTGTCTGTTCCTGGCACTGAACAGCAATTTCCACAGCTCTCAATTTGGGCAGCAGCATTCATACTGGGAAAACTTTTCCATCATGCCTCCTCATAGACCCCTATTGATTGGGTAACTACTGCATCAGTCACCTCCCCTTCCTGGGTCTATTATAGCTATGACTGAGGGTGCTTCTGTTGTACCTGGATAGAGTTTTATGCTTATAAGCTGCTTGTGGCTACTAACCAGAGCAAGAGGCAACTGTACATGGAGAAACTTTGTTGCCCTTCTCTGTTATAGACAAGCAAACCACTACCGACAGCAACAACTTTTAAAACAAACCCTGGCAGAGTTGTGGCAAGAATAACCAATACTGTAGTTCACTCACGAAACTTATACCATGCTTGCCACATGGTCTGCATTGAGAATCTGGTTGTGATTTTTGTTATAAACTGTTCCATTCCACTTCCTCCCACACCCTCCACCACACACATACACATACACACATACACATGTTCACTTCAGTGAACTCTGCTTGACAGACTAACCAGGCTGAAGTCTCAATCTGTGACCCAGGAGCCAGTGATAACACCTTTGACCAATGGAAAGAAGACTGATATTTCTATTTTTTTTTTTAAGTTATGGTGTTGAAGTCATTTGTTGTCTTTAGTTATTAATCTTACTGCTTCATTCAGCATTTTGTCAAATAGCATTTCATCATGGTTTGGTTAAATGATTTATAGTTAGCTCAACAAATTCCAGGCTCAAGATTAAAAAGCTACTCATAAAGTCCTTAGAACATTCATTGTGCCAGCTGAAAGAAAAACATACTGTACTATAGGATATCATTCCTGTATCTGATTCCAACACAATTCTATTGAATACCATCCCACACCTCCTCCCCACACACCTCCAAATGGCCAACGAACACATGAAACATACATATGGTTAGCGAATAAGAACATGAAAATATGCTCAAAATCTTTAGCAATCAGGGATATGGGAATGAAAACCACAAGGAAATACCACTTTACACCCACCACAATAGTCATGATAAAAAATACAGAGAATAAGAATAAGTGTTGGTGAGGATGTGGAGAAATTAAAACCCTCATAAACTACTGGTGGGAATGTAAAATGCTGCAGCCACTTTGTGTGTATATATATATATATA